>JAOTRH010484787.1:0-24954 GCA_034768845.1 Heliamphora exappendiculata | reverse complement strand
TTTAATAAATAAATTAAATTAAGTATTATTTTGCATAAATGGTATTGTTATTAAATTAGAATAAAATTTAACTTAAGCTTTTATTAAAAATTAACATTGCGAATCTTAGAAATCAATCTTTAAAAGTTTAAAATCCAAAGATTATAAATGTAAACGAAAATTAAAATAAATTAGTATATCTCTTAAATGTTTAGATTATTTTTAAATATTTTAAGATAATAAATATACTTACAAATTAATAGAAGTTTATGATAGAATTAAAGAAAAATTAATATTAAAGTTTGAATATCTAAGATTTATAAATTAAAAATTAACTAAAATAAGTATAGTTGAAGATTTAGATTTTGAAATTATAAGATAAATATAGAATATATTTAATATCTTATGAGGTAAACCAAGAGTAGAAATTTTAATTAAGCATATCTGATTTATCTTTTAAAATGAAGATGTTAAGATATTAGAAATACGTGAGAACTTAATAAAAATAAACATAGAGTAAATAAAATAAAATAATTAAATAGAATTTCGTCTAACTATCAGTATAATCTGTTGACTAGATTTGAAGTTTCTGAACGAAATTGAATTAAATTCTGTTAGACCAGGTGAGTTTATGATATTTGAACTAGTTTTTATTTCACGTGGAAACTTGATATGTTACATTGTTCAAAAATAAAAACGAATGATGAAAATGAAAACGAATTGTAAAAATAAAACGAATGAAAATGATGTATAAATAAATGATAGGATAAACGGTGTCCTGAACGTCGATAGATGATAACCGTATCAACGAGACAAGGCAATTAGGGTAGAGGTTACAATCAGGTAGTTATAAGGAATGATCACGTCCATCATATAAAATGTGGGATCGCTCCCTGCCGAATTCTAGCTAACCGTTTAATATATATATATCATTATAACACTGTGTAATAATTAAATATTCAGATATCATTGAATTCAACACTAGCTGTTATTTTTTATGTTATTTTTTTTTTATTTTTGTACTTTTTATCATTGTCAAAGTTTTATCCTTGTCTATTCTTCTAATAAAGGCAAATTAAAAAAGGAAAAAGAAAATGTACAAAAATAAAAATAAAAAAGAACAAAAAAGAAAAAAAGAAATCAAAAATTTCATTCTTAACCTAGATGAACTGTTATGTTGATAAATAGAAAAATACATGTAAAAAATAAGCACACAAATAATAATACTAGAGTTAAAAATGTTTTTTTTGGTCTATGAACATAATATCCATTGCTGAATTGATTTTAATATATGCGAATTGATTTTTTGAAGAATTAAATATATTTAATAAAAAAACCAAGATAAAGTGAACATGTTTTGAATGGTTAAGAGGACAAATGCATTAAAATTTTTAATTATTGTAAATGAGTCCAACATTTGTTAGTTATTTGACTTAATAGATACAAATTAATTAAATTAAATACTGAATAAATTCAACAAATAAATATGAAACTAAATAAACAAATCTTGAATAATTAAGGGGATAAATGTGTTAAAAATCCTTTAACATTTTATTCTTACCCCGGATAAAATACCAAGCTCTATATGATAGTCTGGAAAAGGATAATTTCTTTGGACGGGTTTAGAACATTGATATTGAGCTTGCGTTTGACCTTGCTTTTTTTTTTCTTTTTTTTTTTTTTATAGATTTTTTAGCTTTTGAATTTTTTTAACAAAAAAAAGTAACTATAAAAAGATGTAAAAAAAATTAATTAATTATAATAAAAAGCCAAACGAGTGAGTTTTTAAAAAAAAATTTAAACTAAAAATTATAAAAAAAAAAGTTAACCCAAACATAATCCTAACTGCTGGGCTAGCGATACCAACCGGCAGAGATTGTTGGTAAGGCTAAAAAAATACACTGCATTAGTTTTTATATAAAAATACCCTCAATATATAGAGGAGTTGAGTTTTATTTACAAATTAATTCATTTTTATTTTTATTGAACTTTTTCAATATTTAGTCATTTTTAAAAATTTCAAGTTCTTTGAGATAAAAGTTGAAGAAATAATAATTTAGCATGCTATTAGGATAATTCTTTCACACACATATATATGTATATATATTGCATATTTTTAATATTAGCACAAACAAAAATAACTTTTGAATTTCTCTCATCATAAGAAATTAGGATAGTAAAATATTTAGTCGAAAGAATAGAAAAAAAAACTTGAGATGAGATAAAAAAATTACTTAATGATCTTTTACTGATATCTTTCCTAACTTTAGTCCGAACAAACATATATTTTAAAATTTTTTCTATGATGAGAAATTGAAAAAATTTAAACAGGTTAAACTAAAAAAATTTAAAAGTTCTCCAAAAAAAACTCATACCAAACAGACTCGTAGGGAGAGAAACACAGAGAGAATGGCCTCATGATAGTCCTTTTTTAATATACTTATTTTTTTGGTTTAACAGAGCACAACAATAAAAAAAAATTAAAAAAAAAACCTTAAAGGGGCTGTTTGTTTGGAGAACATGACACGTGGGACTGGAGATAAAAACCCAGTCTTTAAATTCAATGTTTGGTGACTCTAAATGAGTTGGCTATACAGTCCAAAGTGGGCTCTTATTCCTAAATTAAGGTATCGTTTGGTAAATGGTATTAAGATAGCTTAAAATTAAAATTTTAATTTTTTTGCTTAAAGATCAAAAATTAAAAAGTTTTATTTTTTAACTCAAAGACTTTTAGTTTTTTCTTTTCACAAAAATTTTTATTTATATTTTTTTAAAATATCATAATTTTTATTATATAAATTTATTTATTTTTTATAAAAATTATATTTTTAAAACGTATTTGTCAAATTCTATCAAATAAGATCCATATTGAATATAAAATTATTTTAAATTTTTTTTTAAAACTATAACAACTTTAAATAAAAATCCTAATTTAAAATCAAATTACCAAATAAGATCTTAAATATAACATAGGAGGAGATATAATATGTTCTCCCATTGTAAAATATAATTTTACCCCTCAAGTGTATATAATATATACACACACACTAGAGCATTGAACATGTTCTATGCATGGTTTTAAGATATTAAAAATAATATAAAATTTGTTAGCAAATGCCATGAATTTATTTTGAACAATCTTGTCATAAACTTTAATTTTAAAAAAAAATGACACCACAAAATGTCTATTTTTGTATTTTGATTTTTTCAAATTATAAAAAATAAGAATTGAAACTTTCGACTTTAAAGAATTAATAATTTTTTATTTTAAATAATAGTACAGATCTCAAATTAATGTCAATAATTTTTATTTACTATTATAATAAAGTTATAATGGAGCATTCACTTTTAAAAAAAATATTTCTTAGTATTTTGCATAAACCAATTTATATAATGATTAATATGTTCAAATTTTAAATAAGTAGATATTAAATCGATTTAGCTCACTAAATAATTTTTATTTTACAACTATATATTTGAATTTTACATAGATGATTTGGCTAATAAATGATTTGATCTACAAAAAATGCACATAATTCGAAATAAAACATCATGCATTCATCCATGTAATCTTATAATTTTAAATTGTTAGCAAGAAAAATTATTTAACAAAAAT
The DNA here is from genome assembly GCA_034768845.1 of Heliamphora exappendiculata. Taxonomy (NCBI): domain Eukaryota; kingdom Viridiplantae; phylum Streptophyta; class Magnoliopsida; order Ericales; family Sarraceniaceae; genus Heliamphora; species Heliamphora exappendiculata. Next base: position 21,359 of record JAOTRH010484787.1, on the reverse strand, counting down.
TATACAACACATGGAAAAAGGAAACTGTTCACAATTGAAAACAAATATTGATAATTAAACTAATTTTTTATTCATAAGAAAAGCAAATTGAAAAATATGAACAAAAATAAAAGATTATATCTATAAGAATGGCTATTAATTGTGCTGCACATATTTTTAAAAATACATTGATATAATAAAAATTAAAACATTGTCATGGATATGTTGATCAAAATACATATTGTACTTTAATTTTTAATAATGTTATGTTAATATTTGACTTACTTTTTATATTTAAAATCATGTAAATGTCATAAATAAAAAATTTAAATAATGTTACCATATTGGTAACATAATTAATGATTAATCAAAGAATTAATTATCAACTTACAGAATAATATTAATCAAATAATATTATTGGAGCTTCCGGTAAATGATTATTTCAGTGTATTATTTGCCTTTTAATCTCTCCATTGGTCGTGTTCCGTCCCAAGACTCTGTAAAATTATCAATAAAATTATACAAATAAATTATTAATGAAAAAAGTAAAGTGAAAGAAAAAAAATATAAAAAATTTATTTTTATTATTTATTTAATTTACAAAAATTAGTAAAAAACATAGTTTTTAACTTTGTATGATATATAATATTATACTTGTAACAAAACTTGTTTTATAAAAACATATTTTTATAAAAATACTATTATGGTAAGTCCTACATTTTCGATGATAATTAAATACGAATAAAATAATAATATTATATTTTTTTTTCCTTTCCTCTTTCTGTTACCCTTTTTTTTTTGTTTCCTTTCCTGTGAATTGGACAGCAGAACTTTCCGTCTATGAGATGCACACGCACACTTTCTTTCTCTAAATTGAACTGCCTCTTTCTATATAAATACCCCACACAATTTCCTCCACTTTCGCCTCTCTCTCTCTCTCTCTCCACAGCTGCTTCTCTGTTCCAGCAACTGCCTCAGAGCTCAGAACTTGTGGAACACAGTTTTATATATATATATATATATATATATATATATCGAGAGAGACGGAGGGAGAGAGAGAGGAAGTGGTTCTTTGTTTTCTCTCTCTATATTCCATCAACAATGTCGGCCTGCGGAGACGATGATCCTCGCATCCATGGCATCAAATCTAAAATCCGCGTCGTCCCTAACTTCCCCAAACCAGGTACACTCGCTCCCTTCCTCTCTCTACGTTTGTATCTATTCCCAATCTTCGAACACAGGTACATGTATCTAACACAAACGTCCTCATTTCTCTGTGTTTAATCGGTTGTAACTGTTTCTTTTTTAATGACTTGATCACAGGGATAATGTTTCAAGACATAACTACGCTGTTACTAGATCCAAAAGCCTTCAAGGACACCGTCGATTTGTTCGTCGAGCGGTACGCCGGCAAAAGCATATCAGTAGTTGCGGGTATATACACACTCATCCATAGTTTCGCTCATCTAGATGCTTTGAACAGTGATTCATTTCCTTAATTTATTTGATGTTAATTTTTTATTTGTATTTTTAAGGCTCTTGAAATTTAAGCTGTTGTGGGGTAGGTCCGTGTTTCTGAGAAAGTAGGTAAGAGGAATATAGTGTGCTCCATATTTTATTATAGATGTGTATGAACTGCTATTGCATAAGTTTCTCAGTGACTTTTTGAATGCTTTTGAGGGGCATTGTGGAAGTGACAGTGGGTTTAGATTGATCTTTAGTTTGACTAAAGAGTTTGTTAGTGGGGTGTGCTCTTGATTATTTCTCTGTGAAGATTATGTGCGGTTCAGATTTAGACGGGAACAGGATTCTATTTCAGGAGGGAAAATGGTTCTTATAATTTATTGGGGGAGGATATTAGATTATTTTTTTTAAAATCTGGGGGGTGGGGGGGTGGGGGAGCCTATACAATTTAAAAATATTTGGGGACTAATACTTCTATAATTATGAATTTTTTTTCAAAAGTTAGGAGGGGCCCTTGGGTCCGTCCATGCCTGGGTCATGTGCTCCGATCCAATTTGGGTAGATGGTGGTTGGTGATGAAAGTCCACTAACCCGCCCGTGGCTAGATTGGGCCAATTTTTTGCGCTCCATTTTATTCTAGTTCTAAATGTCTGAATTGCTTCTAAGCCTCGATTTACTACTTATCTTCCCCGAATGCTTTTTCTTATACTGTGTTTTTATATATTTGGATGCCATTTCACGTCATGCTTGCTGTTTTAGAACAATTATTGTGACATAATTTATTCCAGTGTTCACTTTAATCAATGGAATGAGTATTTTGCTTCTATTAAATTTCTTGAAACTCCACTGAACTTGTGATAGAGACTTCGCTTATTCTCTTCATTCCTCCAATTTTGGTGAGCTATTTTGCATAATTGACACAGGACGCTACTACAAGTTGGATTCTTTAAATGAAAGCAGAGGTCATTTGTGGAATTTACTTTTTAAATCCCAGTGTAGTTGGCACTTGTCATGATTGACTTTTATGTTGACGATATGAATGTTATCTTTTCAGTTGTTGCAATGCTTTAAATTACTCTAAAACCTTGTAAAAACCACGTGAAGTTCAATAATTTTCGATGAACTCTTCATTCTCAGGGCTTAGCTTCCATTTTTAGTTATGTTTGATTAAAAATATGACGTGGTCCAAGAGATATTAAAATTTGTCTTACTTTGCATTATGGCTGTTCCTTATAATGTGTCTCCTTGTTTGGTTTTTTATACATTGTGTCTTATTGTGTTTACAGTGCATTTATACATAACTCAGAATTTGCAGTCACCGAGTTTAGTTTCCTATGGAAAAATTATGCTTGTTCAGAATTTTCTAAGATTGTTAGAATTAGCATGACCGTATCGGTTATCAATTAAGTTGATGTTATCATTGTCATAGATCCATGTAAACATGGGTTTTGGCTCGTTCAAAACATGTTGTCATGGTGCCACATAAGAGTGCACCACACTCCCCATCAACTGTTTGGGGCCCTTAAAATGTTTGTTCTTTAGGCTTAGAACCATTGTGTTTGAGTGATAGGGTGACTGATAGAGTGATGCCACGTCTTTTAAAAGCATCCCCTATCTTTTTAATGTCCTTCTTTAAATTGTAATTTGTCACCTTTTAAATTCTTTAAGGCTTTGTCAATTGTCAACCTTTCAATGTGACACGGACATGAACTCCCTATACGAGTGTTAAAAATTCATTCTTTTTTTATTGAAAAAAGAAAAAACAAATCTTGTGGGAAAGCTTCCATTTTGGCTTTAGTTGAGTTCAATGTCCAAGTACAAGTGTGCAACCAAGCAAACATACTTGAAAGAAGTTAAATTGTAGAATAGTGATTTAGCATTGAAAGGAGAGAAGAAAGAAAAGAATAAAGAGAGAATAATAGAGAATTATGGTGAGAATGAAGAGATTTAATTAAAGTCACTACATTCCACAACACACACACGCACATATATTTATATATGAGTTACGCATAGAGAATTACAAAACTACCCAAAGAAATAAACTAAAATAAATTCTAACACTCTCCCTCAAGCTGGAGTATAGAGATTAAACATGCTCACATTGGAGAGAAATCGCTGAAATGAAGCACAAGCCAACGGTTTGATAAGTACATCAGCCAATGGATTCTCTGAGTGAATAAAGGGAGTTGCAATTTGTTTCGTCATCAATAAGTCTCGAATAAAATGACAGTCAATCTCAATATACTTAGTACGCTAATGGAACAGAGGATTATTAGCAATAAAGATGGATGCTTGATTATCACAAAACATCTCTATAGGACTAGAAAATGTGACCCCGAAGTCTTGAAGAAGAGAGCGGACCCACAGCATTTCAGAGAAAATATGAGCCATAGCACGATACTCGGCTTCAACACTTGAACGGGCAACAACAATCTGCTTCTTACTATGCCAAGTGACAAGATTACTGCCAACAAAGGTACAATAGTCAGAGGTGGACCGTCTATTAAGGCGATTATCAGCCCAATCAGCATCACTAAAGCCAATGACAGACAAATGATTAGAAGGACGATATAACAATCCACGGCCTGGGGCATGTTTCAAGTGTCGAAGAATACGATAAACAGCATCAAAGTGTGGTTGGCGAGGAGCATGCATAAACTGACTAACAACACCAACAACATAGGTGATATTAGGACGAGTAACCGTGAGATAGATTAACTTTCTAACAAGCTGCCGATAATGACCAACATTTAGAAAAGGTTCTCCCTGTTTAGTATCGAGCTTAACATTATAATCCATAGGTGTATCAACCGGACGAGCACCAAGCAACCCAGTCTTAGAAAGAAGATCAAGAGTATACTTTCATTGGGATAAAGAGATCCCTCGAGATGAGTGGGAAACCTCAATCCCAAAAATGTACCAGAGAATGCCCAAATCTTTGGTATGAAAATGGTGAGCCAAATGTTGTTTTAAGGCAGCTATAACAGTAGAATTATCACTGGAAATAATGATATCGTCGACATAAACAATCAGTACAATAGTACCAGCAGAAGAATGATGAACAAAGACGGAATGATCAAATGTGGAACGCCAAAAACAATAAGCAAGCACAACAGAACTGAAGCGATCAAACTATACATGGGGTGATTGCTTCAGACCATATAGAGCCTTACGAAAGCGACAAATAAGGTGTTCATTGCCAGGTACAACATAGCCATTGAGTTGATCCATATAGACCTTCTCTTGATGATCACCATGAAGAAAAGAATTGTTATTGTCAAGCTGATATAATAGCTAAGAACGGCTAACAACAACTGATAGAAGGATCCTGACAGAGTTAAAACGAGCTACATGAGAGAAGATTTCCAAGTAGTCAATGCCGTAGGTCTGAGTATAGCCCTTAAAAACCAAACGCGCCTTAAGACGCTTAACAGAACCATTCGAAAGATACTTGACTGTATAGACCCAACGACATCCCACATAATGCTTTTTAGGCAGGAAAGTGGTAAGCCCCCAAGTTTAATTCTTGTAAAGATTATCAATTTTCTCATCCGTAGCATGTTTCCAGCCAGATAGAGACATAGCCTACATGTAAAAAGTAGGAATCGAAATGAATGACAAGGTAGAAGTAAAAGCATGAATAGAAGATGACAAACGAGCATAAGACACAAAGTGAGCAGTAGGATGTTGGGTGCATGTACGTTTACCGCGACGCAAAGCAATCAGTAAGTTATTAGAACTAGAAGGAGCAGAAGAGAGAGGAACCTCTATCGGAGAAGATGAAGTATCCGGGTCATACGAGACAATGGACCTATCTTGAGATCGCTGATAAACCTGCAAAGGTAGGTGAAAAAGGGAAGAGGTTGACATAAAAAGGGAAAGAGTCGGAGAAGAGAAAGACTCCCCCTCACGATAGCAAATGAGATCAGAAGAAATGTGATTGTCTGAGGAAGAAAGAAAAGGAGTGGACTCAAAGAAGGTCACATCAGTGCTCACATAGTATCGGCGAGACTTCGAATGATAACATCGATATCTCTTTTGAGTACGTGAGTAGCCGAGAAAGACACTTACGGGCCCGAGGGGATAATTTATCGGTACCGGGACCAAGAACATACACAAAGGCAGTACAACCAAAAATACGAAGAGTGAGGGAAAAAGGTGAAGATGCCAGATATAATAAGGAAAATGGGGACTGTCGATTGAGAACAACGGAAGGCATCCGATTAATGAGATAACAAACAGTGAGGACAATATCACTCCAAAAGTGTCGCGATACTTGGGCATGAAACAATAAGGTACGAGCAACATCTAACATATGACGGTGCTTGCGTTCAGCAACGCCATTTTGTTGTGACATGTGAGCACAAGTCGTCTAATGAATAATATCACGATCGACACAAAAAGAAGCAACAGTTGACTGCATATATTCTAATATCTTATCAGATCGAATAACTTTAATGCGCTTCCCAAATTGAGCAAAAATTTCATTATAGAATGTAGAGAGAGCATGGGGCAATTAAGACTGGTGTTTCAACAAGAAAAGTCAAGTCATACAACAGTAGTCATCAGCAAAGATAACAAAATAAGAATAGCCACTAGTACTTGGAGTGCGAAAAGGACTCCAGATGTTTATATGGATAACATCAAAAAACTCGAACTGACGAGGATGGCTATGACCCGAAAAGGAACTACGGTGATATTTGTCTAATTGACACGCTTCACACTCAAAACTAAACGCAGGAGATAAGTTGGGAACGGCCAACTTAAGTTTAGCTATTCAAAGATTGCCTAAACGAAAGTGCCACTGAAGAGTTGAAATGGTAGCATTTGAGGCTGATGAAGTATGGGAAGGAAAACAAGAATTAACGTCAAGATAGTAGAGCCCATTTTTCTTATGCCCCGATGCAATCATTTTCTTAGTCTTGTGGTCTTGAAATACACAAGAAATATGAGAAAAGGTTACAGAGTAATGCATAGATTTAGTGAGTTGACTAACCGAAAGCAAGTTAAAAGGAAATTCAGGAATATAAAGATTAGAAGGTAAGGCCAAAGAATGAGAGGGATGGAGGACATTTTGCCCGTGAACCGATCGAGAAGAGTCATAGGCTAAGACGATATAATGCTTAATAGCAAATGAGAGAAAAGAGAAGAATTACCAGATATATGAGAACTAGTACCTAAATTGATAAACCAAGATAGAGAAGTAAGAGCCGCACAAGCAATATCACCCGAATTAGCTAAGGTAGTAGTAGAAGAGGGCAACAGAATTTGACACAAGGTCTAAACAAGCATGCTAAGCTGAATATGGAGAGCATCATGAGAACCCAAAAAAGTCTGTACTGTAGCCATATTAAACCCAGGTAGAGAAAAGGAGGTCAAATCCAAACACCAAATAAATCGAAATCCAGATCTGATCAGAATATGAGAACAAAGGCAAATTGAATCGTACAAAAGCTATAGGATGTGTATTAACAACCGAAAACAACTAGCGAAGCCTGGATAGACAAATCACGAACTAGGATTGTAGTGTTCTAGTGCCAAAATCCGAGGCTCAAATCAACTTCAAAACAACCAATCAACATCAAATCACGAACAAAAAGTTTCATGTATGGTCGTGACCCAAACCAGAGAAGAGCTCAAATCCCTGACCCAAACAGAGAAGGACCAAAGTTGCAGACCCAAATCGGAGGCAAAGATCTCCAAATCATGAACCAAAGTCAATAGCATGGACCATGAATCAAGTCGAAAGCAACAACCAAATCATTCGCAAACCAAAATCGTAGCCAAACTCATTGCGCGAACCAAATCGCGACCAGAAAGAGAGTTGATTGAGGAAAAAAAGATAAGAATTGACTGAAAGAGAAGAACCGCACCAACTTGAGTACCAATCTGGGCAAAACAAGCGATGTCGGCACCTAGGGTTTTCGAATAGGGTGGTCACGCAAACCAAAAAGCTGGAATCAAGGTCGTGTGAACCAAGATGCGTAACCAGAGGGGTTGTCGACTTAGGAGGGTGACAAAACGAGAGCCGATCTGGATGAATAACACCAAATTAAACACAAATTGGACCAAACATGGTGTCTCGGCATTGATAGAGTTGAAAAGGTCGAGGATCTGAGGCTAGGGTTTCGAAACAATCAGAGGGCTAGGGTTTTAGAAAAAAAAAATGACTTCATATTTGAGATTCAAGGCTTTGAAAAGGTAAACGAAGATCGAAGCTAGGGTTTCAAAACAAATCGACTGCAAATCGAAGCTAGGGTTTTGAAAAGGTAGACGAATCCTATCTTGTAGTCAACGACCATCAGTGTCCGTACAGTTGCCGGCATTACGCTATTGTCATCGTACGAAAGATGACGTCAACATGCCGTTTCTACTTCACTGTGCGTTTGAAAATAATAAGAACAGTTCTAGAGTTAGATTGAAACTCTGATACCAAGTTAAATTGTTGAATACTGATTTAAGGTTGAAAGGAGAGAAAAAATAGAAGAACAAAGATAGAATAATAGAGAATTATGGTGAGAATGAAGAGACTTAATTAAAGTCGCTACACCCTATAACATATATATACGAGTCACACGTAGAGAATTACAAAACTACTCAAAAAAATAAACTAAATAGAAATAAACTAAAATAAACTCTAACAAAAGAAATTTGGGGCTTTTTGAGATTTTGCTTGCTTTGATGTTACCTTGACAATATTCAAACATGGCGGAACCTTTGTTTGCATATATGTGCACATATGGGTTTATTGCCCTTTATTGCAAAGTGAGGTTAGTGAGGTCCCCTATTTTTAATAGACAATAAATGGCCAATTATTTTTGTGTCACACCCCATATAAATAAATGCTCATTTAGTGACTACAATAGGATATATTATCGTGAAAAAGGGTTATGGTGTCACAATTTGAGCATGTGAGGTTATCGGAGGGGTAATTAAATCCCTTCGGCACTTTGTTTTCTCCCTTTTTGTCTCTTTTGCGGCTAGATTTCAACCTTTTGTCCTAATCCTTGTTTACAAAGGAATCATGCAGTTGTGGCCAGTGGGCAGTGATGTATTATGATGTATAGCTATCAGTGAGAGGCTTCTCCATCTTTTTTTACTGCAATCACCACTACTCAGACCCAGTATTGAACAGCATTTAAAGCATTATCTGCTGCAGATGGGTTGTCATTGGCTCATTGCTGCACATTGCCACTAGGACAATATTTGTGTTGTCTTAATTTATCCTTTCTTTTTCTTAAGCTCATTTTTTGCATGATAATGCGTTGGTATTTGAAGTGTGAATTGAAATTTGTGCTTTCAACTTTCTGAGATGCCTGGTTTCCTGTCTAGCTACTGGACTTTAAGTCAGAAATGTTATTATTGTTTTTTGCATTTCTCTTAATTATGGCGTGTTTGCAGAGGAGCATAATATTGTAACTAATTGAACTACACTGGGAAATACTTAATATCTGGTTATCCCATGTATTCTTTGTTCAATATCGACCTGCTTTTGTTTTGCTAGGAATAGAGGCTCGAGGATTTATATTTGGTCCTCCCATTGCATTGGCTATAGGAGCAAAGTTTGTTCCCTTGAGAAAACCAAGGAAGTTACCTGGTATTTTTCATTCTTTTATATGATCTCTATTGCTAATAGTACAGTAACATGTTTATTTGGATTTTGGCTACTTTTTGTTGTATAAAAGTACCATTTCTTATACACACTGCTGACAGTCCTGGTGATGCTAGCATGATGTTGCACTGTTCTTATTGTGTGTTTTTAGACATCACCATATTTACCAGGATATGTCCTCTGTGCTCTAATAAGCCCTCATATTAAATCCATTCTTATTCTTATCTTTAATAGCCACCATGCGCCTGGGTTTAAATTGATTAGGAGATTCCTCTTCTTAGATGTTGTTGCTTATGTGGATTGCCTGTTTAGAGTATTGATACTAATATATTCGTGTTCTACTTTGCTCAACATCGCTATGGGTTTCATAACTTTCTATTGATGCTTAAATGAAATTCACAGGATAAATGGATTTTATAAAAAGGCTTAATGGCGTGTTATACCTATTAGTGTGCTATTTGGCAGCTGTGAACCATCAAACCTATTCAGGCCAGGCTTACTGTGAGCCCAAATTTTAACTTCTTTGACTTGTTTTCTTAGTTCCTCTGTGACAAAACTCATGTAAAAATTGAGAGAAGATTAGACATACAATATTGGAATCACAACTCTACAAATAAAAATGGTACGCTTTTGTTTAAAAAACACAGTTTATTTATCAACAGTAAAGTAGTGCAAGTATGTAAATGATTATATTGAGTATATTCAAAACAACCTCAACATTCATTGGTTTAGTTGTTGAACCTAACAACAGAAGCGTCTTAAATATACCTAGCAAAAAAGAAACGTCTTAAAGATTTTGTTCTTCCTTGGAGCAAAATCCTACAATAAAGTAGAAGACAACCTCACAAGTACCTTTACTGATCTATATGAATCAGGATTGGTACTGTGCTCCAATAGAAGTTTGTTCTAATAGACGTTTGGCTTTTTAAACATATTTTTATGATCGAAACAGTTATTTTGTAGTACTTGTTATTTACAACTCTTAAAAAAATAAATTGATTGTATATTTGGAACCCTGTGATCTGTAACCATATGATCTGTAAATGCATTTTGAATTTCTGACTCATGAAATCATTAACAATTGACGGAAACTATGTAAAACTCTCTTGCCAACAAGTTGGTAACGACTTAAAAGTGGTGTAAAAGTTAGTACCTATATATTAAATCATGTTCATAAATGAAACAACACACACCAAAAATCATTTAAAACACCAATAAAAAGGTGGTTCTAATAAAAAAACGTATCCGTAAGAGTTTTTGAAGTTGTTTGCAGGTTAAAAAATGGCTTCCATTTCAGCAAGTAAGTCTGTTACTCCCAAAAATCACATTACTAACTCCGCTATTGCTAAAAGCTAGGTTTATTTCCTCTAATTAATTTTTATTTGAGATCATATTCTCGCAAACTTGATTAAAAATCCATCCGACAGTTTGAATGTTTACATAGTTTTAGGAATTACCTTATTAAATAATATTTTGAATTTCTCTTAAACTGTGCGTGACATATTATAGAATTGCAAAACCTCTGCTGTCACCGGCAAAGCTTATGATGTTGGATGTTTGAGGTTTGATGTGTGCCTCAACTATATCTGCAGGAGTTTGCCCTACATGAACCAATGCTGGTGTCTGGTTCTTGGATGTACAATGGAATGTAGCTTACACGTATTGTTTGTTGCCAGCCTATTCAGTGTTCTCTAATTTTTAAGTCTTTCTTGATATTCATGCTTAGTACTATATGCTATATACAATCTGGCGATTGAGCTAACTTGCTTGAACTCTTTTCTTTGAACAATACAACGATGAAATCGTTCCTGTAATCAGATTTGTGCTTCATGCAAGTAAATCTAGTTTAGTTTGTTAAATTTCAATTGTCTTCATGATGCTTAGTTGCCCTTTGGCATGTGAAAACCAATATAAGTATTATGAGTGCTTTGTGGAGTCATAGTTTCAAAATCTCATGATAGTCTTACTATTATTTTGTTGTTGTTGTTGTGATATTGTTTTTTGGTTTTGGGCAGGCAAAGTTTTTTCAGAGAATTATACATTGGAATATGGAACTGATTGTCTAGAGATGCATATTGGAGCAGTTGAACCTGAGGAGCGTGCTTTGGTGGTTGATGATTTGATTGCTACTGGTGGAACCCTTTGTGCGGCAATGAATTTATTGGGTACTTTCTTCTAAATCATTTGAAATCAGCATGAGCATCAGTAGAATAATTATGATAATATGAATTTTGTTGGATGAGGATAGGAGTGGAGTTAGCGCTAGATTAAAAATGTGGAGAGAAACTTTGGAGTCAAAAGGGTTTCGAGTGAGTAGGAATAAAACTGGATACATGAAATATAATTTTAGCAGTAATAGGAGTATTAATAGTGAAAAAGTAAATATTTAAAATCAAGAAATACTTAAGAGTGAATATTTTCGTTATCTAGACTAAATTATTAATAAAGATGGAGATGTTTCAAATGATGTAACTCATAGAATCAAGGTTAGTTGGTTCAAGTGGAGGGGTGCTTCCGACGATCTATGTGATCGGTGAATACTTACAAAATTAAAAGAAAAATTTTATAGGATAACTATTAGACCAGCGATTTTATATGGAACAAAATATTGGGCTGCCAAGAAAGATTATATGAATAAAATGAGTGTTGCCGAAATGAGAATATTAAGGTAAATGTGTGGTAAAACTAAAAAAAATAAAATTAATAATAAAAATATTCGTGGAATGGTAGGGATCGTATCAATTGAAGACAGGTCGAGAGAAAATAGATTAAGATGGTTTGGACACATATAACGTAAATCAGTTGATGCAGTAGTAAGAAAAATTGACACGATCATGAGTAATGAAAACACTAAGAGGGGGATAGACTTAAATTAATATTGGATGCCATATTGAGAAAAAATATGAACATATTGAAATTAACTAAAAATATGATTTTTTACATAGCTGAATAGCATAAAAAGATTTATGTAGTCGATCTCAATTGATTGGGATAAAAGCTTACTGGCTTAGTTTGATTTGGTATGAATTTTGTTGGATGTAAACAATTTTAAATGCATTAGGAAAACGAAAACCTCCTGTTTATTAGATCCATAACTTGGGCCCATTGAAGTGTTAACTTGACAAAGACAGCAAATTGAGCTAGTTGGATCCAGTTGAAAGCCAAATCTTGTGGCAACCCTTAGAAATAAGGATTGTACCCAATTATACTTTGGGTTGGGGCTCAGTCTTGTTGGTTGGATTGTTGGGTTGGCAACATCAATAATAAAAGTTACCAAAAATACCTGAAGAACTTCTTTTACATCAGTGGATGGAGTGTCCAGACAATTTGTAATGACCACATGGTAATATTAACTACAATTGTTTTGAGTAATAATCATTTGAACCAGTTTAATATAAGCATATGTCATCTTATATGTGTTTTTTAGTTGTTGAAATGGTGTATAGGATGGAAATCATTCTTAATTCCGTTGGGGGCTGTTTTAGGTTCAGGTTGGGATTGGGTACAAGACCTCACATCATACACAATCCCTCACAAGAATCTGTGTCATAAACAATCCCTCTTATATGCGTTTTGAAACTTGAGTTTTCTAATGAAGGTAAACTGGCCCACGTCAAGTTTTCTAATGAAAGTAAACTGGCCCATGCCACCCATTGTTGTTTGAGTTCATGGATTCAAAAGTGCTTCATATATTATCATATTGTTTCTTGAACTTTGAACAGATGGAGCCGTTCTATGTTTTCATTGCAAACTGGATGTATCACGTGATAGTGTTGTACAGAATTTACTTAAACCTTGACTTCTAAAGTTGATTTCTCCAAGAAGGCTGTATTATTATTTAAATTAAGTTTAATGTATGCTTGTGCCTCCATAGTGTTTATTATTGTTCAGAGAAATTCACTAAATACAATTATACCGGTGCTATGATGATCATTGTTTAATTATCATAGGCAACTATAGGATTGAACACAATAGAATGATCGCAACAGAAATTAAAGCTAACTAATCATGTATTTGAATTACTGTTATTTAAAAACTATACAGTTATCAATTAATCGACTACACTCTTGATGTAAAGATGATGATCATTGTGTCCCTTTATAATCTTTTTAGCTGAGTAATTGAATTAATATATTTTACAGATTTGTAGTTGATAAAGAAAGAAAAAAGTAAACATTGTCTCTTATCAGACAAACAGTATCTACATTCAATGTATTATATTGGTTTCCTTCCACTAAATGCATTTGCTACAGATGGTCTAACAGTAAAAAAGTATAGAAACAATGTGTTGACCAATAAAAAATAATTTTGATTTTGGAGTATGCTTGGACAAAGGGTGGAGATTGTAAATAAGAAAGGAAGAGAAACATTGAGAAGTTAGGTAAAATGAAGAGTAGAAGGAAAGAAAGAAAAAACTTGTGAACTAAAATAAATAGTTAGCATTTTTATAGATTTGTGATGTTAAAATACACTTGGATTTTAAAAATTATGTGAGATATGTTAATGAAGTCTGCGCTAAAAAGACACGTGGCGTTCTCTAAATCTTTTTCTACAAGAAGTTTTGCTTTATTTATATATTTTATGATTGAATAATTCTAGAGAAGGTGCATCATTTATGTCGTTATTTACCGCTTATGTTATTTTAGCTTTAGAAGCTATCACTTACATACCTAATGATGATCCCTTTGTTTAGAATAGAATATTCTGGTATTTCTCAGGACTGGAGTTTATTTAGAGCTGTTGTTGCATAATTGTCTACTTCATGCATTGAGCATGCCCCTTAGATTAAGTTTTTTAAAACCGTATTAATGAGCACACCATGTGTCTCAGTGTAGTTACTGATTACTGCCTTAGCTGAAAAAATATAAATATTGTGCAAATTAATATCTATTTACTTGAATATCTTTTGTCAGAACGTGCTGGGGCTGAAGTTGTGGAATGCGCATGTGTAATTGAATTACCAGATTTAAAGGTGTGTATATCATGCACTCTTGACCACTCTTGCATTATTAAATATTGGTTTCAGTGCATAAATATCAAATTAGTCGACCGTGACTCGTGACCCCTGCTTCCTCAATTGCTTTGTTCTGGTTGAAACATTCTGCCTATATTGCCTTTTCTCCATTCCTTGTTTATAGCACTGGACTGATCCTTTTGCATCACATTGGTAATTGTCGATCGTCTCCGTTTTGTCTTGTGAATACTGGCTGAAAATTTTGAAGTCAGGGAAGTACTGTGTTTGCCATTTCTGACCAAATATCAACTGAAATGATAGAGATACAACAGAAAAGACTTGTGTTCTGAATCATGCCTCTTTCATCCTCATTATTGTAGTTTCATTGTCATTGCTATGACCTAAGGCCATATTTGGAGTCCTGGACTGAATTATTATAAGATTAGATGTCCCAGGACTAGTAGTCCTGGGATACTAAATCCTTCGAATTTGATATTCCTACTTTAGTCCAGTCTAGCGTACATTTACTTCATAAGATAAGTACTCATCTCGTGCAACTTTAATCCAACCTCTTGTTTGTTTTCATAACATTAATAGGAATAACAAAGTTATGACAAAAAAGCCATTGCTACATGGTTGTTTGATGCATTTTACTATGGTTATGCCATTGCCATCGTTAGTTGTTTACTTGCTTGCTGCATTTTACTCTATTTTGTTGTGTAAGAAAAATCATGTTTTTAAAAAAATCCTTGCTGCATAACTACTTGTACTCGACAATAATTGCTTGCTACATTTTTCTTTGTGCAATGCATTTATTTTTTAGTGCACACGAGAATTGCACCATGTTGTTGCCTATAACAAGTTTCTATTGGTAGCTACAAAAAAGTAGGGGGAATTCAAAGTAAATTACTTAACCACCTGACAACATATATTCAAAAATTAGGAATTTCAAAACAAGTTTTAATGGCAGCTACAAAAATAATATCCTTTGCATCTGCAAGTTCTAACTAAAAAAATTAAAAATGTAAAAATAATTATATAAAAAATATTTTTTTTAAAGTCAAAAAATAGAACAAATAAAATAAAAAATTAAAAAAATTAATAAGTCACTAATGACTATCTCATAAGCATTTAGAAATACAAATAAGACATAAAAATGAATTAAAAAAATTAAAAATTTAAAAAATATTGCAAAAGTAAGATTGAAGGGCAAAATTATCTTTTCATGCTTCATCCCTTATCGTTTCTAGTCTCTAGGCAAAATATCCCAACCTCCCTTTAGGACTAATTATCCTTCATATATGGGATACGAAGTTCAATTCGAATAGTCAATCCGGAAACAAATTTAGTAAATAAATATGGGATAAAAATATATTTTGGACTATTAATCCAATCTGGACCCCTAATTCTTAATTTCGAACATACCTATAAATGAACTATTAGCCCAATAACTTAGATAAAGAGTGACTCAAAATTCTTAAGCCTATATTTTAGTAGTAAAGTTGTTTCATTATATACCAAACTTATATTTTATATCCTACCGATGTGGAATATAGTATTATAATATTTTTAATAGGGAACAGAAAAAGTCTCCCTATGGATTATGTGTGTGTTTGATCCTAAAAGATATTTGAATTCTGTAAATTTTATTTTTTAATTTTAGTTTAAATTCTAATTATTTTAGATTTGTTTAGATAGTAATTGTTTATGTTGATATAGTTTGATTATTTTAAATTTGTTTAGATATGATTTTTTTGTTTTGATAATATCTGTTTATTTCTGATTAGTATAGATAAGATTAGTTATTTTTCTTTTATCTCTTATTGTCTTAATGGTTTATTTAATGACGTAAAGCTTGTATTTGTACGGATTCCAGTTCAATTTTAGGTGCGGATTCTTAGGGTCCTTTATGTGCGGATTCTTGAAAGGCTTGCTCTTGATTTTCCTACATCAGTTTTCCACTCAAAGATGTGATGTACTTGTCGCGTGGCCCAGGTTCTTTTCTTGATTGAGGATGTAGATAGTAACCCATTAGCGAATACAAAGCAGTTTGTTAATGTGCACAATGTATACAACCTTTGGCCCTATGTCTCTATCTGAAAACTCTATTTCTTTATCCACATTATCACGGAGGCTTTCATGGGAATATGGTTAGCTTTAGGTACTATTTGTAACGACTTAAGTGGACTATTGTCCCAATAACAAGAGTTCAATAACACAGACTAAAATACTTAAGTGAAAATTATTGGTAGTAGCTCAAATGTTTTTTCTATATATCATACCCTACCAATGTGAGATAGATATTACAGTCATAATATTGAGAAAGATTGTCAACTGGATTGATGTCTCAGTAAAGAGAATTCCAATTGAACCATGGATTGTTCTAGTTCTATGGACTCCTATTGATGCTAGGTTTCACCACCTCCTGTGTGTGCGATGATGACCCCCATAATCGACACTATGGAATGCTGCTGCGTGCTACGTCCAAGTAGACATTCAAGATATGATTGATTGCCTGGTGAAATTCTGGTTCGCCTGTTCTTTATTTGGTAAAATCTCTACAATTATCAGACGATGGGCCTTTGTTTATAATGTAACTTTCCGCTTTTTTAGTTTTTGATAAGTTGGTAACTGCTTTTTTTCTTATAGAACTCTTAATTTGCATTTGACCATCCAAAGAAAGTGCAATCCTTAAAATTTGGTTGTGCGGTAAATTATGGTACTATCGTTTGTTGGTTGATGCAGGGTCGTGAGCGATTGAACGGCAAGCCATTATATGTACTCGTGGAGTCTCACTAGTACCGTCAGATGTCATCACTATTGTTGGATTTATTTAATCTCGGATCTCTAGTTGCTTTTTTCCCCATTTGGTTGAGTAGTGAATTTTGATGAATCTAGGTGGTCGAGATGGACCTGTTTCAATTTTAGCATCGGGACACTAAATTTATGCGAAGGTGCTGCTGAGCAATGCTTTTTGGGCTTTCTTCCTCATTTTCTCGAGAAAATGCATTTGTATTACCTATTTTTAGTTTTGTTCATACTTGCTTTTGTACTTTGAGAAGATGGAAAAATTGAAAAGCTATAAAGGTGGTTAAAATCAACAGAAAAGGGAGACAATGGGATTTCCTTTACATTCCACTTTCTCTCTCCAAATCTATGATCAAATGCAGTTTTGGGGGAATGAGTTATAATTTTTATATTCTTTTTCTTTTCTTTTTTCTTAGTCTTTATGGGACATGGATGGCAATGAGGTGGGTTTTTGCGGGTTTCACTTAATTTGTTTTGTGCTTGCCTGCTCCGTTCTTGTTTCCAATAGGATATTTTACTCCTCTTTACTCTAATTGAGGGCCCAAAACCTGTGAGTAACCCGAATTGCACATTTGTTATTATTATTTTGCATACAATTTAGGTAATAATTAGTTTTTTGCACAAACTAACTGCTTTTTTAAATTTATTACCATTTTTTATTTATGATTTGTTTAATTCTAGTTCATGATATATGTTATTTATATTTTTTATATATGTGTAAATGTGTCAGGAAAGAAATTTACTCTGGCCCATTCCAAAACTTCATCAGATCGAATAAAACTCGTCTGAATAACTCGAACTAATTTGGTTCTCTGCAAATTGAGTTTTAATGGCCATCCCCACTAAGGCAAAGGACAAATAACAAAATATAAAATTTACTTTTTCCCACGAAACGGTATGGGCGAGTTTTTCCCTAGGCCATTGTTATATACTGGACGGTGTAGTCTAGACTCATGGAGCCATCATGTGATGTATTTTAACAATAAATTGATTAAATCTATATATTTTATAGGCTTGCGCTTCTAAATTATTCATCAAAAGAACAGACGTTTCTATAATTTTGTCAATTGATCACTCCGTGCGCAGGCGGCGAAGTCAAGAATATCGAGAAGAGTACTTTGAGCCGGAGTGGACTTAGCAGGTAGCCTATCACCTATGTTTTGGGTAGGGGTATAACAATGGCCCGAGACCCAATGGTGGTTTGAAACCCGCCCAAACTCCGTCATTGTGCGGGCTCGGCCCGACCCGAGGCCCGCCCGCCAAAAAGCCTGCCCTATGCCTGGCCCTAGGCCCGTGCGTTATCTTCAGTGTGGGTAATGGTTAATCTGTTAAAGAAAGAAAAAGAGAAAGAAAAAGATAAATAGCGCCGCCGCTCCAAACACCCCCCCCCCCTCTCGGCTCTGCCGTTGCTTCTTTACCGGTATCGACATACCTCCACCGGTGACGTCGCTCCACCCGCCACCCCTCCCTCTCTCTGTTTCGTCTCTGTTGGTCTGTCCCTATATATATATATATATATGGATAGAGAGATGAAAGCCGCCGCAGCCACCACCGCCGCGTCTCTCTCTCTCTGTGAGGCCCCGAATCTCGAGAATATCTAGAGCGACAATTAACTAATAAGGCTACGAAAATTAAATAACGATAATACCTATACATGCCAAAAAGCAAATATTGTAGAGTTATATAGTATAGACCCAACTAAAATCTTTTTGGAGTACATCGAATAGTACAAGAAAGAGGTGGATAATCACAAAACTGGTACTACGTGGCTGAGGAAGGTTGGGATGAAAGCGAGAAACTTTTAATCAAGGCTCTATGTCCGCATCAATGTACTCGTCAATAAGCTCTTTTAGTTCTTCGGAACCTGACATGAAATGCCGGAGAAACTCACACCAACATACAAATATTTCTCATGTAACATGTCAAAAACATAACAGATAAAATAACAGGTTAATCATGATAGTGATTATGATGAAAAATGATGCAACCAATTTAATTTTCTAATCCAATTAAAACCTAAGTTATTCTAGGTTCTTCCGTCCCGGGGGAAACCATTCTAAAACCCCATGATCCTAATTACGCTGACCAAGTCTACCAACCGACAAAGAGCGTTCTTCAGCCGTGGGATGATTACGTAGCGGACTAAGTGTCCAGCCAGATCATCACTGACGGCAAGGGCATGGACAAGTCAACACTCAGGCTCTCGACTCTCAAGTCAAGGTCAAACGCGGGATCGCGAAATCTAATTCGGATTATTACACCACCCGAACCGCATTCACCAAAAAAATATACATCATAAACAATATGGTGCATTTAGCATTTGGGAAAAAATTATCCCAAAACAATTCAGGGCATATAACTAATATCACAATATTTTTAAATATTCAAATTTTCAAGAATTTCAATTACATCGATCACAGTATCAACCATAAGATTTAATTTTCATTCTTTTCTTAAAACAAAAAGGTGAACCCGTAAAATCCACCAAATGATGACATGTCATAATAATTTAGACTAAACATACAATTTAAAATTTACCTACACATGGCATGAATTATATGGCATGTGAATAATATGCACAAATTTTATAAATAATAATTTAAACACAATTTTACACAAATAACTTAGGCCAATGACATCACATACATGTATGGAATTTAACCAAGATTGCATGTAATTAATTCAACCACTAAAATTATGTAAATATAACAAGACAATATCACACATTCTAATTATTTAATCATGCATAACACAACATAGGAAAATCCCAAACAATAACATTAAAGTAAAATCACATTTAATCATATTCAGAATTTTCAGATTTTAGCTGCTGGTTTTAGGGTTTTTAAAATACTTAGACTCGGAATTAAAACATGAGATTTGGTAGGCACCCTATTTGGAATGTTATGAACACTTTTTATGTTTTACACTTTTTCAACTTCTGCCTCTAAGGTCTCGGTTTTAACAAAACAAATTTCTGTGACAGTGTAGAGAAAAATTTCCAGAACAGTGGCGTGAAAACTCAGTGGCTTCAAAAATAGAAATGAGGACTTAGACTTAAAATTTCATTTTTTTAAATTTTTACAGTGGTAGATCTATGAGTTTAGAAACTCTGGAACTTGACCTTGTATTTTTTTTCATATTTCTTGAATTTATTATGAATATTGTATCAAACAGTATCCAAATTTGACACACTTTGAGAGAATCGGTGCCATTTTCTCTATACATATGCAAACGGGTTGATTATAGTGGGGTTAGAAAGATAAGATGTTTATCTATCAAACCACATAAAAATCACACCGAGAGCTTACTTCTACGAAAAATGGCATGGATTCAAAGTGGTATGTCCAAACAACCACTTTAACCTGATTTACTTCTCTATTTTTAGAAAAATAAGGGAAAATATTTGGACCTCAGAAAATTCGCGCATGCAAATAATATATACATGAAAGTACAGTAAAAATTTTAAAAACTTTTGATAAGTCTAGATCACTAAAAAAAATGACAAAAATCGAATTGTTGACAAAAATCCTTTCTAGAAAGATTTGAGTATGAAGAAAATATAAGTTTGAGCATACATCTTAGGTTTTGGTGAGATTAGGAGATGAGAGAAGACTTATAAATGAAAAATAAATGTATAAAGATGTTGTTTCTACCTTGGTATAGTTTGGTGGATGATGGATATAAATGCACCTTGAAGAAGAACAATAGAACCTCCGAGAACACTAAATTTGGTCTTCACTTTCTCTCTCTATCACACTCACACAACACTTTGAGAATATTTTCCCAACAAAAATCTGGTGGGGAGTCCTAGAGGTGAAAATGAAGGTTATTTGTGGTATTTTAAAATAATTTTTGTAGCATAAAGAGGCTAATAATAGTGTGTAAGGCCTATGTGGAGCTATAACTAATAAAATACAATGTATGTATGACACACACAATAAAATAATGGATTGAGTGTGAGAGTTTGTGTATTTTGGTTCAAAAATTCAAATTTTGTTATATTATATTGTTACATTGTATATTTGGTGACATATATATACTACATTGTCCAATAATAAAATTTAAAAATTAATTTAATGTATATTTTTAATAATGAATATTAAATATTTGATATAATAATTTTAGGTGCTGTACTTAATTTTTTTTAACATCTTAGTTTAATTATAGCATTATTTAATTGTGGTGGTTAGGCTACATTTTAATTTTTGTATAATTTCGTGACTTGATGTATATTTTTTAATTACTTTTATACCATTTTTAATTTAATTTGATAAATTTAGATTTTAAAACTCAATTTCATAATTTAATATTATTTTTTTATTATTTAATTATATATATGTTGTTTTAGGTCTCTTTATATTAATATACAACTTGGTTTAAAGTTATATTATTATATTAGATTGTTACTTTTGATTAGATTACTTGTAGAGATTTATATACATATATACATATATATAATAAACTATCTTTTTATTTATTTAGTTATTTTATGCACTAAAATCACTTTTTACTTTTGATTATTATATACTAAAGTAATTT
>JAOTRH010484776.1:0-24955 GCA_034768845.1 Heliamphora exappendiculata | reverse complement strand
TACTTATTTTTGTATTTAGTAATTTTTTATTTTTTAATTAAAAATTTTTAAATAAAATTTTGTAATTAAAAAAAAAACAAAAAATAAAGAAAATAAGGTGTAAGTGTGAAAACAAATAAATTAGGAGGTGTAAGTGTAAAAATACTATTTTTTCGTCTAAAATTTAACGAAAAATTAATTTTTGGACCAAAATCTTATAAAAAATAAAAAGTAATTGGGTACAGTGATATTTCAAATAATATAAGGAGTGATAGTGATATAACCCTTAAATACAGGGGTAAGTGTAATATACTCTTATTTTAAATTATGCATAAATTTATGAATATATTTATGAGCTTATAATATTTTTATTATTTTTAATAAGGGAACTGCTAGTTATTATAGATGGTAAATAATAAATAAAAAGATATAAATATTTATACAAAGTGTAATAATATTTATAAAAATAATATGTTTTATATTTAAAATTATATTAATAATAAAATATTTTTTTATCTATATTACTTTATTAACAACTATCTAGTGAATGATAATTAGCATAATCTTTTTAATAAAAGTGAAGTTTATATGTTTTGTTTCCTAAAAAATTGAATTTTTTAGTATTTCTCTAAATTATGTGCTTCAAATTTTAGTTTTGATAAATTTTTCCCAATTAATGACTTATTTGCTTATTTTATTTTATTTATTTTTATTTTTACTGAACTTTTTATATTATCTAATTAAACTATTATACTTTTTAAACTCATCTGGTGGAGATTAGCGGAAAAAGTAAAAACATTTAACTAAAATATTCAAAAAAATCAAAAATAAGCTAAAATAAATTAATAAGCCCAATTTTATATTTTTTTTTCTTTTTTTACTGAGCTCTTTTAGCTTTTGGTCAAACAATTTTTTTTCCTATTTTTATCATCAAAACAATTCCAAAAATAATAAATTTTGAACAAAAGTTGAAAAAAAATTCAAAAAATAAAAAATAAACAAAACCGCACAAATGAGCCCATACAATGCCAAAATCAAATTTTGTTATCACCTTAATCAAGCGTGCATAGTCTGCAACAAAAGAAAATAAAATGATGATTATAAAAATTATATATATGGGTAATATTGGTAATTTTACAAAATAAACTTATTGTTCTCTTCTAGAAAAAGGCATACATAATTATGTTCTTTGAAGCTTAAATCTTTTACTCCATTTTTGTGAAGTTTTGAATTTATAAAATATAAAAATATAAACATCAAAAAATCATTAATTTTACATCAATTGTTAATTCTTTAACTAATTTTGTCATGACATTAATTTCTATATAAGGTTGACTAATTATTGGTCATATTTATAAAACTTCTAAAAGATTTGGGCTCGCTACTAAGGTTTTATAAGCTTTGGCCATAATTTTTAAATAAAATTTTAAAATACGAAAAATTAATAAACAGTTTAATTTATAGACCGTTTATTGTCTTTCATCCAGCATAAAAAATTGTAACGAGTAAGATACATCATCATACAAGTATTAACGTGCAAGGTTCTTTTGAAATAAAAATATCTTAGAACAGATAAATTTATCTATACTTTTTCAAAACATGTATAAAAATTACAGATAAATTTACCTGTCTTTTATTGAAAACACGTGTAAGGAACACAGATAAATTTATCTATTTTATTGAAAGTACGTATAAAGAACACATATAAATTTATATGTATTTTTTCAAAACATGTATAAAGAATACAGATAATTTTATATATTTGTATTATCTATATTAATATGCAAACAAATAAATTTATCTGTTATGTATAAATAAGCAGATAAATAAATTTATATGTTTACATTATCTGTGTTGATATGCAAACAGATAAATTTATCTATTTGTTATGTAAAACAAATAAATTTATCTGTTTGTAAGATATTTTTAGGAGAAATCACGCAATTAAACTTTGCACGTTAAAAAAAATGATGGACCTTACACGTTAAAATTTATTTTTTTAAACATTTGACTGAAATTCCTAAAATATACAAACTATGGACTGGTTTGGATAAATAGTTTATTAGCTTATTTGACTTGTAAGTAGCCTAATAAACAATGTCATTTGGCTTTCTAAATAAGTAAAATTTAAGCTAATAAGCAAATAAGTTAATAAGTCAAATAAATAAAAATAAGCAAGAATTTAACCAAACGAAGCGACTTATTTAAGTAAATAAGTAAAAATAAGTCAAATAAGCAAAAATAAGCCAAATAAACAAATAAACCAATTAATAGCCAAACAAAGTAACTTATTTATATTTTTGCTTATTTACTAATAAGCAAATAAGCATGTTGCTCAAATAGGGTATATCTCTATTTCAAAAACCTTAGCATTTCTACATATCTTGAAATATACCACTCTTTCTTCTCTCCCTTCTCCTCCTTCTCCTCATTCTCCGATCTTATGCTTTAATCGGATGAGATCAAGCAGGGACGGAGATAGTTGAACCTACAAAAACACGCAATCGGATCACGAGGCCAACGAAAGGCAGAGATAGTTTTGCTCACGCATCCGTCAACTCTCGACACGATTATCATTGATTCGGATCTAAAAACAAAATCAGATCAGATCTGGAGTCATTTCTAAAATCAAATCTAAAAATTTTGTGGATTGTAAATTTAAATGAAACATTTCATAGTACAATTTTTTGTTTTAAGCTGAGAAAATTTGTCAATACATGTTTTTTATTTTCTTAATTGTTTCAAACTAAGAAAATTTTTAATATAAATTTTTTGTTTTCTTTATTGTTTCAAATTGATAAATTTTCAGCAACGTCTTCTCTTCGCCGTTGCCATCTTTGTCTTTAGTGCCGAAAAAGAAGGAATTCGCAGTTGGTGAAGAGAAGAAAAAGATAAAAAGAGACTGTAGTCGGCACCAGAGAAGAAAAATAAGATCGTTGTTGGCTACGGGGTTAGGGTTTCGACAGTAACAACGACAACGTCGAAGAAAAATAAGATTGAAACATTTGTCTGTGCCAGAAAATAAGGAGGAGAACGACAATAGAACTGACATTGGAGAAAAAAGATAGATCAGCCGTGGAATAGGATTTTTCACATAGATGGTTAGGGATTACTTAGAGGTATATTAAGAAATAGAATAGGAGAACGGGATTGGCTTTTTTTTTAAAATATTAGTTGGGACTTGCTTTTATATATTAAATTAACAGAATTTCTATTTAAAAACTCAATTTATTTATGACTTTAATTAATGTTATACAGAGAAAATGGATCAAATCTAACATTATAAAAACTATAAATACATCTATTATTTACTATTTTTATTAACATGCCAATATTATCAACTACTATTAAATTATGGTAATTTGAATTACACATGTCACAAAATTAGTAGATATTTTTTTATTTACAACTCTATTTATTATGCATCATGATTAGGTAGCGTCCATGTAAAAGATAACATTCTAATTTAAAAAATTAAAATTTGGTAGTGATATTAACTAATTTAGAATCAAAATCATATGAATTTTTAATATATTATTAGAATAGCTGGTGAGATTAACCAATTTATTATCCAGTTATGTGAGTTTTTTTTATATATTGATGAATTATTATCATAAGTTAAAAATAAAACCAAGCGAAGTAAAATCTAAATTTAGTTAATTTACAAAATAGTGAAATAAAAAATAAAGCATTCATTTTCTGGTAGTTTAATCTCATTGAATATCATAAAATGATTTTAGATACTATTAAAACTAAATTCAAACTACACAATTTTTAAGATATATTTTATTTATTGTTTAGAAATTTAGTTGAATAAAGCATTACGATCTTCACTGAAGAATAAATTTATGGATTATAGAAATAGAAAATAATTGTTAAAATGGATAAAATATAGATTTGCTTTGGTGAATTTTATGATAGACAGATCATGTTATTAATTTATTTATACTAAAATTTATAAATATAAGGCAAAATTGAAATAATTTTCCGATATCTTAATTCACATTGTTACATATAAATTAAATAATTTTTTAAAGATTGTTATTCAAATAAACCTGAAAGTAGTTATAAGATATTTTACCTTCGTATATATAATTTGTATCTTATTTTTCTAATAATTCAATTGAAGTTCAAATTTTTAGTGAGTAAATTATTAAAATATATTTATTTTATTCTGCACATAACATGGCTTAAAGTGCTAGAAGAGTACTATAGAAAATAGTATTTTGATTTAATTTTTAAAATTTTTTAGTTTTTTTTTTTATAATATATGTGTAAGGGAGAGAATTCTACATTGCCTGATTATGGATTCTCAACTCAACTTATAAGGTGTGTTACACCCTCAATTCACCAAGAGGCTTTTTCTTAAGAGCAAGAACGAAAACGTATATGCCCGACAGATGGGTGATTCTTTCATTTTGCTATATTAATTTTTAAATTTTTTAACTAAAAAATTATTTAAAAAAGAAAAACAAAGTTGGCAGGGCCTAGATATATAACTCTCTCAAATATAAGGTTATCTCCAATCAGCACACTAATGCCCATTTTAGCAGAGTTTTAAAACAGTTAACACATTTGGCTATTTATTTTGCTTCCAATATTTTTGTTATCCTATTTTTAAATAGTATCAGATAGGCATATTTGGTAACTGTGTTGCTACAAATTTGCAAGCACAGTAATAAAACTCAAGCACATTTGTAATGGATTGGATGAATTCCTATTTTATATAAATTTGTACAAAAATTAACATATACTAATTACACCATTGAAACATAAATATATTACTAAATTAATAATAGCTTAACATACAAAATTTAGTCCCATTTTTAACACTTTTTTTGTTATATAATAAATATTTTAACATCTAAATTTAACACTACCATTAAAATAGCCTAATAAGACTGTGTTTGTCCTAATTTTTTTTAGAGATTTTTTATTTAAATTTTTTTAAAAAAATTAACTAATTTGGTCTTAGTTGACTTTTTAAAATATTTTTTTATATTAATTATTTATAAAAAAAATTAAAAATTCAAAAAATTTATTAAAAAAATTAGTCCAAATATAAGCTAAATAATAAAAAAAAACAATTACACGCACAAAGCATCAATAACTTACTAAACATAGAATCTTAATTTTTATCTTTGATATCTATTTAATCAAATTGATTAGTGCAAGTGATAAATAATTTTTCGCAGTTTGAGTGGTTAGTACAAAAATGTAAAAACTGTCGCTACTGGTATGGGAAGGGAAGAGGCGTGTGACAGTGATGGGTAGTCTTCCCGGAGAGAAATATGAGAATTTATTTCATGCTTTTGCAGGTTGAACACTAGAATTTTTTCTAAAATTTTGCGATCACGCGATCGCGACGTTCATTGACGTGTGTCGCATGTGGGACAATGATCCGGGCACACACGATCATTTTTCCGAAAAATAGTCTACGAATTTTAGTTTTTAAAAAGTTTAGTTTTTTTTTTTATAAAAAAGGAAAGTCAGTTTTTTTGGATAACTTTTTTAGGTAGTTTTAATTTTTGGTTTTTGTTAAAATACTTAATATAATTTTATTTTTTATTTTTTTATAATATTTAAAATAATAGCAAAAAAATTTTATTTTTTAGAATTGAGTTTATATTTTAATTGAGTGTATTATAATCATTTTAATATGAGAATAGTTAAGTTGTCTGAGATATGTATAATATTTTTTTGAAAAAAATAACAAAAAAGTTAGTAAACTTTTTTAAACATCTCCAACAAGTTCTCTAAACGAGGCTTATTGGCCAAAATAGCTAATATATTTTACTAGTAATATTTGGCTAGTAAAAAATATTTTTTTCTAATAGTTAGTCATATAAAAATGAGTTAAACTAGTTATTTTAATCAGCATCGTCATATGAAGAGTCTGTTAAAGATACGTTTAATTTAAATGAATAACAAAAATAGTAAGTAGTGTTAAGGTATATATATGAAAAAGTAAGTGGTCAAAATAGATATCATACTTTTTTTTGTACTTGGATTAGCTATTTTGAAGAAAAGTGTTAAAAATATTCATAGAGATGTCAAATTGTCTAACTTAAAAATTAACATTTTTGCCAAAAAAATTTAATAATAAAAACTGGTTTGAAATGCCAAACAATAATTGATTTAAGAGTTCAAGCATTTTTAAGTTGTTTAATAATCCAACCAACTACCTTCCATCTCACTGTATTTAATAATCTATTGTTAATAGAAAATGATAAATTTGTACTACATGAACAAGGAATCAAAGTCTTGTGATTTTTTTGTTTTGTATTTTTCTTTAAAAATATACAAATATAAAAAGTATCATATTAATTTATAAATAAATAATCAGTCAAATGTCCACTCTTTTAGTGCATTTAGTTGATTTTAATGTTTTTTAAGTCTTTAAGTCTATTATTTTAGAAGTTTTATAGATTAAAGTAATTTAATTTAATTTCAAACAATTTTATGAATAAAATTAATGCACTTACTATGCACATATTTTTTTAATTATTTATTACATACCCCTTCACACCTCATCACCACTATTATCTTCTATTGTAGCCATTGCTAATAACTTTTTAATGACCCTTTCACTGCTTATAAAATAAATAAATTTTATTTTTTATTTTGCATATTGCCAGCCACATAAAATAAATAAATTTTACTATTCAGTATATTTAAACAATAAAAAATATTTTTGTTAATAAAACTATACTACATTTACCGACATTGCTCCTTTGCCACCGCTACCACATTAAATAATAAAATTTAACTTTTTATTGTGTTTAAATATTTTAAATTACCTTTATTTTAAGAAATTGCCACAAATTTGCAAGAGGTGGTTTGCCGAAAATTAGTCCAAGATAGCTGCCGAAAATTTACCAAAAATATGATTGGGCTCTGAGTTTATTTTTTAATGCTAATCTGGATATTATAAAGTTTGACAGTCTTTTTTGTTTAAAATTTCTCAATTTTATGGTAATTTATGAAACTAACAAAATAAAAATGAAAAACACCTTTTCCAATGTCAATAGACTTGGAAATCTCAAACGTGCCTTTATTTGGTGGCGGCAACAGGAGGTAGTTGATCAACGAGTCAGAGGCCTGTCACCAACCCCACATCGTACCATTAAGCTCTGTTTGGTTTAGTTTTTCTTTTACCTTTTTTTGTGGCCTTTTTGGTCTTTTATGAATTTTTAAAATTTTTTATGCTATTTTTTTTAATTTACCGTGATAAAACAAATTTAAAAATATAGCTATTTTTAAAAAGTTAAAAAAAGTACCAAAAAAACCTACATAAAATTTTTAAAGTGACTTTTTTTTATCTTATTTAAATTTTTTTTTCTTAATTTTTTTTACTTTTTTGATTCCTTATAATAAGAAAAATCTAAAAATTATCATAATTTAAACTAATATAATTTTTTTACTAAAATATAAAAAATATCTCACCCGATCTTCTGAAGTATCTTAATGGACCGTCTGTTAAACGAATTAAACTATTACACAAGTTTTTAAAATATTGAGATCTCTAAATTTATTTAAAAAAATCATAATATATTGTTATATATGAGTTTTAAAATAAATTTTAAAATTATATATGATTTATTAGGTCTAGAAATAAAGTAGGCTAAACCTTATTTTATCAGATTAAAAAAACTTAAATACCAAAATATTCTAAATAACATAATATAATGTAAAACAAAAAATTCAAAAATTAAAACTTTAATATCCCATCGAAAATGAAATTAAGGAATCTGAATAGTAAGTATTAAAGGGAATGACTATTGATCATACTTAATACACTTCTTGCTTTCTATTTATAATTTGGCCTCTGTTTTACCTAATTTTTTATTTGTTGTTTTAATCTTAAAGATTTTTTTTTTTCAAACAAGTACAATACTTAGTAATATTGATGGTTTAGCTTTAATTTCAGAATTAACAGTTTTAAATAAAGATGTACCAACGAAAGAAAAAAGGGAGATTCAAATTGGTGTATTAAATTCTATTAAAAGATTAAATTTTCGTTTGAATTAAAGAGTTTGAAGGGAAAGTGAAAATTTTGAAAGAAAAAAAATGGTTATAATGTGGTTTAGATTATTTTTAAGAAAAGAAGAGAAAGTAGAGGGAAAGTTACGGAATGGAGAAATTTACTTTTAGGAGGTTTTCTTTTTTTCCAAAATTTAAAAGAAAAAGAAGAGGGAGAGTGGAGGAATAAATACACTTAATTATTTTTATAATATTAATTATAATATTTTTATGTCTATATTGAACTTCACTAATCCAAACTAATATAGAAATATTATAAAAGTAAGTAGGTTGTAAACACTTTTCTTCGATTTATTACTTATTATTAAATAAATAAGAATATTAAAATAATAATTTTCTTTCTCTCTTAAATAAATGAATCACCATTTGTCTTCCCTTCCCTTCCCTTCCCTTTCCTTTTCATCATGATATATACACTTCTTCACTTTCTTTCCTCTTTAGTCCATACGAAAGCATAAACTATTTTTCAATTTTATATTAGTTATAGAATATTATTAACAATTTTAATAACAATAGCTTATTAAAAAACAGTTTTTTAATTAAAATTTAATAAAATCTTAACTTAGATCAATAATGTCACAAGAAAAATTAAGTTAATTAGTATTGTACTTAATTAAAAAATATATATTAAAAAAACTTGATCATAAAACTATAATCATTAATTTTACATCTCAAAAGAGAAAAAAAAATAAAATTTCAAAAATAGAAATTATATAAATAAATTTAAATATAAAAGCCATCAATTAATATCTCATTTAAGGCTTCCAAAATTATTGAACCACCCCTGTTAAGATAGTAACGGGAGTAACTATTCGATGCTTCATGAGTAGCATGTAATATTTTTATGTAGTATTTTATTTAATATTATAGTGATACATTTTGTAGTACGGCTATGACGATTCACATTTAATTGGTGAATAGAAAATAAAAAATAATTTATATAATATAAGTTGTAGTGATTTATTTACTAAAAACACCACGTAACATTATTTCTATAATAATCCTAAAAATTCCTTATAATTTTTCCAACAACCAATTAAACTCCATCTTTGATTAGGGATGATCAAAGGATCGAGTGAATCGATACATTGGTCCATCCAAATTGCTAAAAAATGTATAGTTTTTTTTTATTTTTTTGGTTGGTAGTTTGGCTCTAGTTCCAAATTATTAAAAACTGTTTATAATAGTTCAATTCTCGAATTAAATTTTTAAAGAATTGTATAAAATTGAACCAAATTGTTTTTAATTTTATTGTATTTATATTATATTATCATATGTTTTATATATAAATAAAAAACTTTATAATATTAGCATTTTTTGTCTCTTCTTTTTTCTTTGTTTATTCTCTTTTATAATCTACTTTTTTTCATAATATTGTAATATTGTATAATTCATAGACTATTAATAATTAATAAAAACTAATAAATCACAACATGATAAAATATAATACATAATTTATAGATACAAAATTGTCATTTTGTAATCTTATGAAACAAATAATAGAATGGCATATGAAAAATAATATAAGAACGAATAGAGAAATAATAAATAAAAAAATTATTATGTAATTTTCTAACATTAAATAAATAATAAATATTTAATTTTAGAATGGCGATTCCAAACTTAAATTGATTCATTTTTTATTAGTTTGTTCAATTCATTTATATGGTACTCACAATTTAATTTTAATTTTAATTTTTTAATATTATTTAAAATAATTTATTTATTTATTTGTTTTGAGAGAAAAGATTAGGGGTATTTAGTATCTCCTTACCAATAATTCGAAAATAGTGTATCCAATGTATTGTTAATCTCTCTTTTTATCTATTTTCATGTTTAATTATTTTATGGGATACTAAAAATTATAATATTTAATTTTTTATTTGTAAACTAAAAGGCAAGTCTTATAATTATGTATAAATGACAATAATACACTACACAATTATAATCAAATTAACATGAACCAAACTACCAAGTAAACAATTTTTAAAATAGAAAAAAATATAGAAAATAGTTTTTAAAGAAACAAGAAAAATAAATAGTTTTTAAAATAAAATAAAAACAAAAAATGGTTAAAAAAATAAATAAGCGGTTTAGAAATATATAAAAGAATATAAAAACAAAACAGTTAAAAAATAATAATAAAATAAAACAGGTTTTTTTCAATAAAAGAAAAATACAAATAAATAAAGTTTCTTAAAAACAAAAAAATAACAGTTTTTAAAATAAAACATATATAAAAAACAGTTTTAAAAATAATTAAAAAAGCATACTTGAAAATAAGAAATAATAAAAAAAAACCTTTTTTAAAAAATAATAATAAACAAATTTCTATGAAAAAAACAACAAACAGTTTTTTTTTTTTAAATGATAAACTGTTTTTTTTATAAATGAAAAATAAATTGTTTTTCTAAAACAAATAATAAAAAACTTTTTTTCTAATTAAAAAATATATAATACTATTATAAGAAAATAATAATAATAAAACTTTTTTTTTTGACATTTGAGTAATAAATCGGCCATGTTCATATCCCGGGTTTGACGCCCAAAGACTAGTGGCTTCAACGGTAAAATCGCAATCCATTTGTCACTTTCTTCAAGAAAAATTGTTTTCAGTGGTTCGATTTTTTTTTTTCTTGATAGAAAATGCTAAAAGAAATCTTAATGGGTGTTGGATGATAAATAACTAATATATAATGTGGTGGTGCTATGTGGCTCGGGTTGTTGCTCCATATGTAGTCAGAGTTCGAATTTTAGAATTTTTATCTCTTTTTTTTCAGTTTAATTATTAAAAAAAAAGAGAAAAAATAACTAATATATTTGATATATTTGTTAAAGCTATTATTAATTATTTTTAGTTTCATATTATTAATTTTAGTTATAAGTTATAATATCTTCTAAATACTCACAAATTTTATTATAAGTTATAATTTTATTTTTTTCTATTTCAATTACAAGCTTCAATCTATACTAAACACTCAAGGCTTGTTTGATATTTTAGATGAGATTAAATAAAATAGAAATAATAAATAATACTGTGAATTCCACATATTTTTTATAATATTAGAAAATTATAGAAAGAATTATATATAAAGTGAAAAATTTGATTCATATTTAGTTATGGTAGAATATAGAATGTGATGGGAGTTATAAATTTATTTATAACTATTAAATAAAAAAAGAAGATAATCTGAAGTTTGGAACTGATAATACCAAAGGAGTATGTTATTATTAATACCATAAATGAGGTATTAATAATCTGGTAAATAGTTATTATCTCGCGAAACAAACGCAGGATAAAGAATCTACGAAAATAAAATCTGAACATGTGAGTCTAATATATTTTTTTATCCAATTCATTTTCTCATTTTTTGGCAAACCAAACAAGACTTTATAATTTTAAGTACAAGTTATAATATATAAATTATTAATTTCTGCAACGCTAAACACCTTCGTTGCTATTGAGGCCCATTTAGAATAAAAGTTTAGTTGCTTATTTTCATATTTAACAATTTTTTTCAGCATTTGCGGTCAAATTAATTATTATATTTTTTAATTCCTCAAATCAAGATATTCATTTTAGTGACTTTTTAAATTTTTAAATTTAAAAAATTATTTTTCAATTCCATCTATCGAAACAATCCGAAAAAGAATTAGCCAAAGTTCAAAAAAGGTCTAGAAAAATTAAAAACATAAAAAATTATCTCAAATAAGATCCGAAATTTTTTTTTGGGTCTTTGTTAATACGTTTCCCAATATCTCAACTCTAACAAAATCAAATTAAGTCTTTATTTTAATTAATTGAAATCAACTATATAATTTTTTTACATCATTATCCACTATTAAGTGTCATATTTTTATTTAATTTTAATAAATTTTAATTAGCATATTATTATTATTATTATTATTATTATATTTCAGTTGTAATATCACATTAAACGAGGTAGGTCTCATTTCTTAGGAGAATGAGAAATCTTATAAATAAAATATGAACTATTAGCTCTTATTATATGGAAATAGTTTTGTATTTGTAAAAAAACCTCTAGATAATAGGCTAGTAGCACTTTGCACTCTTTATAAATTAGCAGTGTATGCATATTTTATCTATTTATTAAATCATTCGAACTTCATTCTGTTTGAATTTTAGTTTTTATTTAAGATCAATATTAATGTGAAAAAATCTACACTATTATATCGTTAAAAAAAATTAAAACAACAAAATTTTATTATTTGAATTGCACCCACTAATTTATATCCGAATTAAAAGTAAGTGACCTCAATATTAAATGGGGAGCAATGGATAGTTGAGGAGATGATAAATAAGTAATAAGTGGGATTAATGATGGGTAGGTGTGATGGTGGTGCAGTTGTTGAGAGTAATTATTTGGTGTTTTTGGAGTATTATATGATAAATTTATAAAATATTTTTATTTTATATGGTAATGACAAATTTTATGATAGAAATATGATAATTCGTCTTTATTGAGTGATTTAAAAAATAATAATAATTCACATTGTGTAATTTATAATTATTTATTTATTATAAATATTATGTAATGGTACTTTAAAAACACCTAATAATTTTTCATAGGGGATAGATTCCATGTGTGGGGCTAAAAGCTAAAGGCCTGATTAATTAATCGGTACTTGAAAAATACCACTCTGCGTGTTTGAATGTAAAATTAAATATAGAATAAATAATTTTATATAGTGTTATATTTAAAAAGTATTTAGTGGGGGTTAAAAAAACTTTTAACTAACTTAACACTCAATTAATGGGACTATTCCAATCTCATGAGAGGGGTGAATTAATTAATTCTAAGATTATTTTAAATATTTTTATACATAAAAAAATTTAAACATATTAAAATCATGTCAAACTGAACAACATAGTAAAACCTTCAACTAACTTAATACCCAATTAATGGGATTATCCCAATCCCATAAAAAGGGTGAGTTGATTAATTCTAAGATTATTTTAAGTATTTTTGTACATAAAAAAATTTAAACATATTAAAATCATGTCAAACTAAAAAAATATAGTATTTATCGTTAAGTTATCATACTCTCAACCAAATATTATTATTTTTTGATTTGGAGTACATGAACAGTGGGGAGGGGAGAGAAGAGGGGGGTAAGGGAGCTCAAACCGCAAACTACTTTGGTGACGAGCCTTATGGAAAGACATGAAATCACTGAGCTGCCAAGGCTCCTCAACCAAACACTATTTGATCGGTACAAAAAATACTATAATAATAATTCAATCCATAATATTTTAAGCATTATTAATATTTAATTATTCTATGAAAATAATTATTTAACCAAACGAGCTCTATGATATTGTAAAAATTAATTTGGATGATGCAACGTTGATATATTTTTAGTGATTAGTAAAAAAACAAAAGTGATTTAATTAATATGTATCAAATATTTTTATTTATTAAGAATACCACGTGATATTGTCTACATAATATCTTCAAATTACTTCAACTTATAATTTTTCAAGGTTTATTTAGTTGATTGATATATGAAGAATTATTGGGAAACACTCCTTGATATTACTTATGTTATGTTTTTATTAAATGATGATTATAATGTAGTAAAAAATATTTTGAGTAGATTAATATAAAAAATGTACTCAAAAAGTAAACTTAAAATTTTACCCAAAAGAGACTTTAGGTGTAAATTCAAATTTAGTATAATATAGACTATAACTCAATTGAATTTTAATTATTCATTTTGAATTTTAGATAATTTTTTAAATATTATTTTTGAAATCCTAGCATTGCTGGAATAATATACCTTACTTTTATTGAGCAATGATAAATAAAAAACTTACATAATATATATCAAATATTTTTCTTTATTAAAAGTATAACATGACATAACCTTCATAATATTTCGAGAGTAATATTCTGTTTGGACTCTCTTAAAAGTTTTTTTAAAATTGTATTATTTGGCATCGTTAAAAAATTACTAACTTTTTCATTACTTTTTTCCAAGAAACAAGCTTTTATACATTTCAAACACACTAACTTTTTTGAGTAAAATGATCATAATACTTTTAATTAAAAATATCAGCTCTACTAAAAAAAATAAAAAAATTCTGTCAATATCTTAAACGTTATAACTTAAAAATAAAATAAAAAAAACATTTTAAATATTTTAATAAAAAATCAAAAAAATTACAAAAAAAAAAAATTATCCTTAACAATTTAATTCTTTTTCTTTTTTTCTAAAAATTTTTATTTTTTTAAAAAGTCAAATTAAGGGTTTTAGATATTTCAAAGTGATGCTAACTTATAATTCGCAACGATATGTGCCTCCGAAGCCCAGAGAACAACGGAAAATTATTAAATATTTTTAGAGTACCATATAAATAATATTATGTAATATTTTTATTAAATAAATAATTATAATTTGTATAATAAGAATTACTTTTTATTTATTAATCACTTAATAAAAATAAATTATTATATTTTTATTATAAATTTTATTATTATCATATTAAATAAAAATACAAGATGAACTTGGTGCGTAAAATTTTTAAAGCACTGAATAATTACTTGAGAACAACACACCCGCGGGACATTCTTTATAGAAAAGGCAATTCGATTACTCTGACTCTCATCATTGCCACTCATCTGACGAAATCATCACTATAACCCTTTCCGCCACGCCTCGATCATCCAAAAACTGCACACACTAACGCCTCTGTCTCTATATTCTATATTCATACACATATACGTACCTACAAGTCTTGTTTGTTTTCGGAATTGGGGAAGGGATAAATTTACTGCACAATTAGTTTAAAAATTATTATTTTTTATATTTTTAGTTTAAGAAGAAATTTAAGTGCCTGTTAGGGGTAGTTGTTAAACTTAATTTTTAAGATATTTAATTTTTTAAAAAAAGAATAAAAAAAGTAAAAGTATTTAAGATAATTTTTTATAATACTTTTTTTACGTTTTTATTTTTTTATTGAGATGTCTAAGATGCATTTATTTTTAGCTTTTAAGTTGTGTTATTTGGAATATTGGCACGACTTTTTGTTTTTGTGAGCAGGGTTAATTTTTTATGTAAAAATATTATAATAATTTTGTTTGAAAAAAATTAAAGTGTTTGGGATATGTATTATATTTTTTCATTGAATTACAAAATAAAAAAAATTAGTTAACTTTTTTTAAAAATCAAATAATGCAGTTTCAAAGCTGATTTTTTGCAAAAAAAATTAACTTATAAAGCTACCGCAAACAAGCCTAAGTTAAAAGTAAGTTGGTAATTAAATTAGTTTTAAATTTTTTTTTGAAATTGATTAATTAGATGACAAGTTATTTTTTCTTATTGTTTATTCAAATTAGATATTATTATGCTTCTATATAGTTCACAATATTAATTATATATAGTGATGGGGAGCTATGTAACTTGGCATAACTAGGACTTGGTTAGTTGGGGTGGGCTATTGAAAAACACAACTAGCGTATTCATTGATTAGTCATAACCCCCACTCGTTGGAGATTTCAGACTGAGCAATCGACACATCGGCTGATCAGTTAATAGCTGATCATTCGAGTAGGTCGCCTAAGAACGCACGTGTCAACACTACGCGTGAAATATCCCAAGAATCATAAGAGATTTGGCGTAACAACTTTCACATGGTTTAATGACCACGTGTCTCCACCAGCATATAAGAAAGTTCCAGACGAATAACACAGAGATATGATTTTCTCACTCTCAGTATCTCCCTCTAATAGTTTTTTATTTGTCTTGGGACTTACTCCACTGGAGACGTAACTTAATCGTCGGGGAGGTTGTGCCGAAATCCCCTTCGGCACTCCTTCTAAATGTTATTTTGTCTGTTTCAGGTCCTGAAAGCCCTTAGAACTTTGTTTGTTTCGGTGAATTAATCATCGGATTGGACTATACTCTGAATTAATAGTCCAATTCAATATTTATTTGTATAAAAAAGCCTCCAGATTAGTTATGCCCCCAAAACTTAGTAAGGGATGCGAAATAAAAAATGATTGGATTAAGAATTTAATTTAAAAATTCTAAAAAATAATTAAAAAATATTAAAATAAATAACACAAAATTTAACTTATTAATTTATTTAAGTTAATTTTAAAATAAATTAACTTAATACAAGGGTAATATCGAAAATTGACCATTATAATCATATCCAATGTTATTTAATTCCACCCAAATTAAATATAAGTTTATTTAATTTGTTATTTAATTTTACTCAAATCAAATGCAAAAAAATTAATCTCACTTTACTATTAATATCACTTTACTACTAATCTAACTCAATCTATATTGGTTATCAAACAAACCATTAAAGTATTAAGAAGACCTGTTCCTATATAGAACACCATCATATAATTAATAGGGATAGTAAATATATTATTAAGTAAATTTATTATTATTATTTTAGAATGAGTCAGAATTTAAATAAAATATTTTAAAAATTAGTTGTTTGAATTTATTTTTCATCTTTTTAATTTTTTGTTTTTTTGTCCAAATTAATTTTATTTATTTTTTACACTTTTAACTAGAAAGTCAAAAAAAGAAAAATAAGGTTGTCAATCACGCTGATAGGAGATAAAAGTTGCCTAACATTACTCTAAAATAAATAGGATTTTTCGACCAGTAAGACAGGTGATGACAGTAAGTCAGTAACCCTCTGATTTCCATCTCTTCAGTTCCCACTCTCTTCTCATATTTTCTCTTCCCATCTTTTTCCCCCCTCTCCTCTTTTGTCATGTTTTCCTCTTTTGCTATGTTTTGTGTAGTTTGTACTTTGTTATGTTTTTAGTATGCGTTTTTATTATTATTATTTATTTTTAATTTTTGTGTATTTCTATTATAATATTTTTAGATCTAAACATCCATCAAATTAATAAACTTAGGTTGATGTAATAATGTCAAAGTAAAAGCTAGGCGATCTGTGACTTTTAGTGAATGTTTTTTTGCGAGAATTTAGTGAAGATTGTGGTATCATTTTTATTATTTGAGAATGAGGGCATTGTGTGGGTATCGTTGATCAATTTTGTATTTTTTTTTAAAATATAATTTTAATATATTTTAATAATAATTCTCTGCAATAAGGTTTATGATTTTTATTGCGTAGAAGTTTGTTTTCCTCCCCTGTGGAATTTTCTTCTTCCTGCATAGAAGCTTTTTTCTCTTCCTTTGATGAGTTATTTGAGTCCTGCACATGAGATTTAGTACCATATTTGTATATTTGTATCGCGAGACTTATATTAATAATAGTAAAACATATAAATATTATTAACTTTAAATTTTAAATTATTTTCTCTTCTTATTAACGGTTATTTTTTAACTAAATTTATTATTTATACCTATAATCCCCTAATATAAAAAGAAACACATATAAGACTTTGAGTGTTACTAATATCTTATTTTATCCAATTACATTAAAAAATAACAACAGTAAGTTTACTAATACTTAAGAACATACTAAATTTTTTGCTAAAAATAATATAGAATACAATCTTACACGCACTTTATTTTATTTGAATTGGGCTTCTTTGCTTCAACAGCACAAGAACTGCTGAACTTAAAAAATAATTCTTAGTTCTCAAAGTTGAATTTTGAGAACTAAGCTTTCGTTTGGATGAAAGAATTTGAAAGAAAAGTGAGTGATTTGAAAAGAAAAAGTTAATTAGAGTGTTGTTTGGTTTATTTTTTTAGAAGGAGAAGAGAAGTAGATGGAAGAAAAGTGGGGGGGGGGGGGAGAAATTAAGAAATTTTTTATCCGTCCACCATTGGGAGGAACCAAAGGGAGAGTGAAGAAATGGATATAATTAATTATGTTTATAATTTTTATTATATAATTAAATAGAAGCATCATGTAAATAATAATAATAAGCAGTTTTTTGGCTGCAATGAAATAATTACTCGTAGGAGCAGTGAAAACAAACAAAAATGGTTACAAGGTTCAATTTGTTGCGTTGCTAATGTGAGCAAGGGTGGCACTTTCTCCCCTTTGTTTTTGGCTTTTGAACCCGGAAAAAAATAAACCTTCAAAGTGCAATGTATTTTTGGACACATTTCGGTTTATTTCTCTACGGAAAATCCTTCCAAATCAATATCATAAAGGAGTTTTGGCTTCTAACAATGGTTGTGTGTCACGAGATAAAATTTGTAGCACGACAACGCATAACTCACGTCACCTGTGACGCTTAATACCTTTTATTAGTAATATAGGAAGTTGTTCACGATAATCACAATTATGGAAAGTTTTCGAAAAATAACTTTTATTTATTTATTACAGTAGTGCTAATATTAAATATTTTAGAACTATATAAAATCTTTCTCTTATTTTTCTTATATATATTCACCTCGTCTTGGTTAAAATTTTCGGACCATTCTTGAGTATCAATTATAGGGTCTAATTGGTAATTAGTTTAAAAATTAACTTTTTTTTTGTATTTTTAGTTAAATAAAAGCTAAATTGAGTTCAAAAAATGTTGTTTGGCAATTATCTTTTAAATTAATTTTTTTAAAATTAGTTGATTAAATAAAAAGTTAGTGTTCTTTTTTTAAAAAAAATTATTCTAATTAAATAGTATTGCCTTCTATATCGTTTATTACAACAACTATATGTTGTCGCCATTGGTAGTGCATAAGTAATCAAACATTGATATTTTTTTAACTAAAGTTGGTGCTAGTTTGAAATAAAGTATTTGGAAATTAGTATTTTCACTATTTTTTTTAGAATTTTTAGGTTTTGTGCTTTTTTGTTAAACAAATTATGTTATTTTTTTTTTGTATTTTTAACCAAAATTGAAAGCTTGTATTGTTGATGGAGCTCTTAAATTTGTGATTTTGATGTTTTAACCTCTTTTTTCCCTTCTTTGGTGGTGTTTAAAATTGCTAAAATTAATAATTTATAAATTATAATTTATAATAAAAATTATGAGTATTTAGTAAAAATTGTAACTTGAAATAGAAAAAAAATAGTTACCTTATAACAGAAATTATGAGTGTTTACAATAGATAATAACTTGTAGCTAAAATTAACTTATAATTAAAATTATTAACAAAAAATTAAAAACCAATAGTACTAATTTTTACCAAAGGCCTCCAATAGCAGTGCGTAAATATTATTTGTTTACTTAATTCATCAATCAGTCTTATTAATTAATGTTCATTGGACACTAAATAATAGTTTTATGAGAACATAAAGTTTTAATGCTAAAACATTTTAAAAAATAAAATATGTTCATTTATAAATAATAATACACTTTATATAAATATTAATATATTATTTATTTATTTATTTATTATGCACTGCCCACTTAGTTGTATGAATGGCAATGGGGCAAGACAGGGCGGGGCCGGGATTAGCTCTTCCATCCCCATCTGCATCCCCCATTTGATCGGAGTGAGAATAAGAGAAAATATCGAAAAAATAGCAAAAAATGAGACCAGATTAAGGATATTTCAAAAATAATTTTTAAGATTTAAAAGCGTGATATTAACAAGAGTAATAAATAATATAATAAATAAATAATAATAATTGATGAATCAATATAACTAAATATACAAAATGTAAAAAATATTTAAAAAATTATATATAAATATAATATTTTAATATTTTAGACTTCTTATATTTATAAAATATTATATATATATATATATATATATATATTTAAAAAATATTTATTTTATGTAATCGAAAGCGGAACAAAAAAAAATAAAACGAGTAAAATAAATATCATTTCCATTTTATTTGTGATCGAAATTTTTTTTATACAAAACAAAACAAAAACATGCAAAAACAGAAAAAAGTGGAAAAAATTGCCACCTCTACTTAGTTGGGATGCTAGTTACTTAGTTAGCATGTTAGTTACTTAGTTAGCATGTTTCTTCGTCAAATTTAAGCGTGCAGAATAAGACTTCGTTTGGTGCGACGCTTTAAAGTACTTTGGTTTAAGGTCCAAAAAATGGATTGGCTACTCGTTTGACGACTTTAATTTTTGCCTTTTATTTAAATGTTCTTTTACCTTTTTGTTTCTGAGTTACCATAATAAATACTGATGAAAAATAATTGAAATTACTTGGATAACTTCAATTTATTAAAGTTAAGTAATCAAAGAAAAATGGAGAAGTATCTCTTACTTTTTTTTTTTTTGAAAGGAATCTTTTACCCACCACTAGGGGTTGAGGGGGCTTCCTGCTGTGAATAATTCCGGTGGGGGGAGTTGTCAATTTTAAAATGACTTATTTTGATTTTTAAAATTTAATCAAAATCGTTTATTATATTGTAATTATTGAGTAGTTAATTTTTATAAAAAATTAGGTTAATCGAACATTATTATTTATATGATCAGAGTATATTTATTTTTTTAAAAATTAATTAACTTATTTAGTATTTTGAGAATAAATTGTCAAATAAATGTATTCGGATTATATACCTAACAATATTCGATTGACTTGATTTT
The DNA here is from genome assembly GCA_034768845.1 of Heliamphora exappendiculata. Classification (NCBI taxonomy): domain Eukaryota; kingdom Viridiplantae; phylum Streptophyta; class Magnoliopsida; order Ericales; family Sarraceniaceae; genus Heliamphora; species Heliamphora exappendiculata. Next base: position 4,463 of record JAOTRH010484776.1, on the reverse strand, counting down.
TTACAAAGATTACCTACTCAATAATAACAATATAATAAAAAAATTAGATTAAAATTTTAATTATGGACTATTAATGATAGATCTATGATGATTCTTCAATTGTCACAAAAAAAATAGTGACAAATAATAAACCTTCTATGATAGGATTTAATTTTCACTAATTATTAATTTTTTTTTATCGTAAACCCAATAAAAATAAATTAATATTATGTTATTCAAAATATTCTTTACATAATTAAATAAGAATATTACGTAAATAATATCAATTCTAAGGAATAATTAGTCTTAGCTTCTATTTGGTATAATTTTTTTTGCTTAAATTTTTTTTAAAAAACCCACTTATTTGGTAGCTCACCTTTTTGGTCTTTTACTGTAATTAATTAATTTTTTTACATATTTTTTTTAATAAAAAAATCAAAAAATTTAAAAACTTAAAAAAATAAAACTAAGCCAAACACACGCATAAGAAAGCCGTAGCCCGTAGAAGCAATGGGCGCAACTAATAGGGAGGCCGAGTTGGTGGGAGTACAATAAGGATCATTCGTTTGTTGAATATGGCCAATGGTTCGACTATAAAGGGAAATCACAATGGATTGGGTGACATATTATTCCACCACGTAGCCCCCAGCTCATTCATTATAGTGAGTAGGGATTTTATCTTTCCAAATAACAATTATTTTAATGTTCAAGTGGTACAGTACCACGACATGGTGTCATAAATTTTTGTTAAGTTGTGTAGAATTTAATAAGTATATTATATATTATTAAATTATATGATCACATATTTAATTTTGCGGTGAATTAGTGGGAATAATGCCTCTTTTATATGGGGATGGCAATAGAGTGGGGTGGGGTCAGAAATTAATTTTTTCATTTTCATTCTTTGTTTAATCGGGGCGGAGACGTGAAAAAATATCGGAGAAGTAAGGGGAACGTGGTGGGGACAGGAATATTTTAGGTATAATTTTTTATGTTTAAAATAGTAATATTAATAAAAATTATAAATAATATAATAAATAAAAAATAATAATTGATGAATTAATATAACTAAATATACAAAATATAAAAAATGAGAAAGAAAAATTAGAGATAAATATAATATTTTACTCAGTTGTATTAAAATAATTAAAATCATATACACCAAATATCAGGACTTATTTCTATAAATGGCGTTCGTGACCGGCCAGTGAATCAAAACTCACTTCAGATTTTTTTTTTTTTTTTTCAATATTCCTTTTTAAAAGATATTAGTTCTTCATTTTGTAGAAAATTCAGATTTTTTTTGTGATAAAACAAAATATAAAAATTTTAATTTTTTTTGGCCATTTAGACTTTTACAAAATCTCATTTCAAAAAGAAAACTCTGTGCTAACATGTTCATACAACATTATAGTTGTTGTTGTTGTTTATTTTTATTTTTATTTTATTTTATTTTTTTATGTCATAGGAAAAGCATAACATTTACCAAACTTAAAAAAAAAAGATCTTCAGCTATTCTTTCCAAGCTTCAGTCATTCATCACATAATAATATCAACATCCATTAACAATACTAGTATGAATTCGTCGATATCTGAATTATTAAATATTTCACCATTTTAGAATAATATTTTTCAAACGGTTTGTCAACAATTAGGAGGGAGCAGCCCTACAATCAGTTTGGTGGATATAATCATTCCTTTCACCAATTTGGCCGTGATTCCACCCTTATTACCTTGACTCGTCGTACGCTTATCGTCCCTTAGTAGCCATGACGCTGTTTAACCGATTATTTTTACCCATTCAATCGTTTCCTTTCAACTTCACTTTACATTATGATTCATTAACCGTTCCATAACAGTTATAGCATACTGAACATTCATGTAAAACAAAAACTTATTCAAATATCGAATGACTCACTTGAATAGCCGAATTCATTCAATTAATTTGCTAATAAAGTTTTCAAATCTAGACAACACATAAAGAAACAATATTTTAGTTATGATTTTATATGTTAAATGGTTACTCAAATTTTATCCTACTTTTATATTTCTTCTTTTAATATAATATCTTTAGTAATTATTAAATAGGACTTTTCAGCCGGAAGTCCATAAGTAATATTTTATAGAGAAATTTAGGGTTAGGTCCTTTTCTTGGTAGTAAAATTAGTTTTAGTCCAATTCAATTTTTTTTATTAAGATTAGTCGTATCTCAATTTTAATTTTTTGAAATACCCTTAAATTATATTTTCAGAATTTTTTTGACTAAATTCCTTCCTAAGCAGGAATAAAAAATTATGCCCCCTAAATTTCTCCCAAAATCTCTCCCAAAATTTCTTTAAATTTTGCGCCATAATCACCACAATTCGAACTCTATTGTCGTTTTCATCCTCCGTTGTCGTCGTCTTCATCATCGAGTCGCAAAAATATAACATTAAATTATGAGATGTATTCTAAAAATTGCACTGTTATTTTAACGTATAACATTTGGTATAACTACAAATGTATCAGTAAAATACAGATAGAAAAGTGCACTATTATTTGAACTGATAAATGTATTAGTTGAATATATGTATTTTGAAAATTATACTGTTAGAACGACTGATAAATGTATCAGTAGAATATAGACTTAGAAAAGTGTACTGTTATGTGAACTAATAACTATATCGGTTAAATATGTATTCTGAAAATTACACTGTTGGGGCAACTGATAAATGTATAATTTGTTGTCCAAATCAGTAACTTGCATTATTGTTGCAACTAATACATTTATCTTTTGAGTTTTAATTATGAAATTTTGTAGGATTGCTAAAAGTATTATATCAACTACCAAATATATAAATTATAAACTTATCAGGTACCCTAATAAATGTATCAGATGTATTTGGATTAAGAAAATTTCACATTTGTTCTAACTAATAAATGTATTAGTTTACTTTGTGTTCAGAAAAATTTATTGCCATTTTAACTTATAAATGTGACAGAATATGTTTTAAAAAATATCTCATATATGCTTCATCAAAATACCATGATATTTTATCATGTAATTATGCAAGAAAAAAAATAATAAAAAATTCAAAATAAAATCAATATGAACTACATTGAATACATAAAGTCACAAAAACATAAAACGTTTCAAAAAAGAACAAATATGGACAACCTTCAAACACATGAAGACGGAATCATTCGAGAAAAGTTGATTTCATATCCACAAAATCGAAAAAAAATGTTTAAAAAAATAATTGAGTTCATATCCACAAATGAACAATTTTATATTTTTAAAATAAAAAAATCAAAATCAAAACAATCTAATCTAATAACAACATATACATAACTATAAAAATTTGAAGAACTTTTGAATTATAAACGTGAATAATATTTTGAGCACAACAAAATGATAATGAACAAATTAAAAAATGAGTTGATATCTATTCCAAGCCAGGAAATTAGTTGATTTTCAGTTTCCAACTAAATCATTTGCCACTTCTAAATTTTAATGAGTTTTGACGAATTTTGATATCTGTGTCCAAAAATATTTTCTAAACAGAAAAATGTGTCTGCCTAATTAAATAACAAGATATTGTACAAATCAACATTTGTGAAATTGATACCTAAAATCAAATGAAATATAATATTTTTTTCCATAAACAATGTGATAAGTCAAGATAATCATTATGTGATTAATGTACATTCTACAATCAGGAGAATTAAATACAAAATACATCACTTCTATATAGAATAATGCATCTTATAATCAAGGCATTTAAAATGAAAATGAGACACCAGTTAATAAAGGACATATTAGACCAAAAAATTATAAAATTTAAATAAAATGACTAAACATAATACAAAAAAATAGATGTGACTAAAATTCTTACATACTTCTAAAATATAATTAAAATTTAATTAATCTTATTTTATACAATATTAGGTCCGACAAAAAATATTTTAACTCTTAAAATTTATTAAGTAAAATTATACTAAAATACATTTAATATTAATTCTCCATGTCAAATTCGTACATCGGTAAAAATATTGCGAAAAGCGCGTCGAATACTATGCGCTCCAGCTCATCAACTGTGTTCAAAATAAGTGCAAAGCCTTTGTAAGCTTTGTCCATCTCGTTAATGGAGAATTTGAGCATATCCAACCCTGGCAAACAAGAAGCCATTGGAGAGAGAGAGAGAGAGAGAGAGAGAGAGAGAGAGGGTTTTGGCAATGTTCTACAATTAGAGGGAGAGGGTTGAATTCCGTTAAGATTGGGAATGGAGGCTATGAGTTGCAAGAGGATGGCGGTGTGAGTTTGCATATGCAAGATGGTACTGTGAAGTGTGAATGCATCGGCAAGGGTTTGCTCTCGTTCTTCTTCTGTCTCTTCCAAACAACCAAAAAACAATTGTTCCCGTTAGTGTTTCAATACAATAAAATAGCTTTCTCTCCATTGACTTGGTGCACATTTTCTTGTATTAGACCCAAAATCTATATAT
>JAOTRH010484755.1:0-24957 GCA_034768845.1 Heliamphora exappendiculata | reverse complement strand
GGTGGGTGTTCACATTTTTATAAGGATCCTCGTCTTACTAGAATCCTTCTTGAAGAGCATTCCAAACAACTAGTTTTACAATCTTATTTCAAATGCATCCAGATAAAGCTTTAAAATCATTATTGACATATATAATATAACTTTTTCCTGTATAAAACCCAAAGGCCTAAAATGACTTGACATCAAAGCCACTCTTAAAATCCACAACTTTTTTCCCAATTCATTTTGGGAAATGGTATTCACACTCCTCTTTTAATCTCCAACACTCCCTTTGTGAGAGGCTAAACGACCAGAAAGATAGGTGAGAGGTTTAAATTGGACAGTACATATCACTTCCTCTTTAATTCCTAATTTTATTTTATATTTTCTAAAAGTTGCTTGGTTACATGCTCCACTTTAGAACGTCATGAAACTCAAGGTTTGATGTGAAGCGCATTTCTTCCTCACCGAATTTTACTCGTATGATTAGTTACATCTTGAGATGATGAAATTTTGGTGATTTCTTGACGCTCTTATCACAATTGGTCAGGATTTTCTATTTATTTTCATGCTCAACTTGTCTAAGTGGAATATGTTATTATAGTGTTTCCAATAGGTTTCAAATTCACGTCCAAACTAATTCTTCAGATATGCTTTACTTTTTGAACTAAGACATATCCAAATACTTTTATATTCTGAAATGGATAGTAAGATATTAAAGAGCCAAAAAAATGAAGGTTTAAAAGTTAATTAAGTACGATACGACAATAAGTTATCCAGAACATTTGCAATTAAAGTCTTTCATACATCAGTGAATAAGTGGAGACAGTAGATGCTCACCATTCCAACTGAAGCTGGACTTGATCCTTCCTCCTAAAAGACAAAAGCATGATAAAATCAGAGTGAGAAAGAATGATACATTATAACTTACATCTTTGAAACTAGTGAACATAAACTAGCTACTTTGGAATCTACAGTGTATTTGGGAAGAGAAAGAAAAGGTACTCCAAACTGATTTATGCTACAGTATTCACATTTATGATTTAAGATATTGGTTTTGTGAAAACTTCTTTGATTGGAGTAAACCTATACTCATATGCTCAAACACACAATTGCAACACTTAAAAGTGGAATCCAAAATTAAAAAATCACTAGAGACCATTTTAGAAGAGAGAATCGATTTTATAATCTAAATTTTAAAGTGAAAAGAGGGAGTGGGGGTGCTGGAAGATAATATTGTCTGCATTGTGTAGTCTAGGATTCCTGAGACCAGTGGTGGCAGTGGCAACAAGTAACAGGAGAGGAGATAGCAAAGGAAAACAAAAAACGCAGGTTATGAAAATCTTAGATTTCCTCGCTGAGACTCTTAGAATAAGTGAAGTATTGGCATTAGGTATGGGGTACTTTATATCATCCAAATTTGGAAGCTAGAATCTCCAATAAAGGCAATAAAAGAAAGAAAAATAGAGAGAAGATGAATAAGAGGCACATGAAGTTGACAGAAAAAAGAGAATATGGCTGACCAACATAACATGTGAATCAGGTCAAATTAAGTAGAGGAACAACAAGAAAACATTACAAAACCAAGTGAAAACAATGTCAGCACTTGACACCAAATAATGTTGTTTGACACGTGGAATACAAAATGGCAACGACACTAAGGTCCTGTTTGTTTACCAGATATGTTTGGCAGGATTGGATATGAATTCCAATGTCCCTGTATATCCAATGTTTGGTGTATCAAAGTACGTGGGATATACAACTGGATATGGCACTATAAACCCAGATATGATTTACCGGGATGACCAATTATATGATATTTAGAGTTGTTAAAAGACGATTTTACCCTTTAAATATATAAACAATCAAAGCAGAAGTGTGACAAGTTTTCCCTCTTGTTTCCTTTACTCCTTCAATATATTCCCTCTACATTTCTATCTGTCTGATCCATTGCTTCAAATTTGTTTTGTCAGAGAAATTTATCAACAGCAAAAAAGAAAGCCATGAAAATTTCGTTGATGTTTGGCCAGAGCAGTTTGCAGAATTAGGGGCAATGTTGCAACAGGTTCACATGGAAGGAGGCCATGTACAATCTGGTGCGTGGTTGCATAACCAGTGTATAGTTCCATTCTCTCTTTAAATAAGCGTGGGAGTAATATCGGCATTTCATAATTGGAGGAGGGTAAATATGAAAAATCACCTTTTATTCTTACAAACTACATACAATATTTACTTATATCACTCCTAAACAAACAAGGTATATAATAATCCCCATTCCCCGGTAATATTTATCCAATGTTTTTCATATCAAAGTCTTAGGTCTGCTTAGGAGATAAATTGACCTCCGGAGATAAATTGACAGATATAGAATGCCTCCAGATATAGAATGCCCCCAGTAATTTCACTCCTAAGACTTTGATATTAAGTTGAAGAATTATTTAGTAGAAAAATAAAATCAAATACTAGCATACATTAGCGGCAACTTGAATTCAAAGAGCCTGCAAACACGTCATGCAAATGAAGCCAATTAAGATATTGTTAAGTTATTAGTTATCTCTTTTAAGGGTATTATTGTACTTTGGCCTCATTATATGTAAATAACAGTGGTAAGGAAGAGATCACTAAGCTGTTGTCTCATTCTCTACCACAATAAGTCTCTCTCTAGTTTTCTTTTCTCTTTTATTTCTTTCTCTGCAACTATTCTAAATTGGTATCAAAGGTGGATCTCGTGAAAGGTGTAATTGATCTCTTTCTTTCTTCCTCTTCTATTTTTCTTTTTGGTTCTTTTTTTTGTTGTTCTTCAGAAAAAACACGCCAAGATGATCGATTAGAATAGTAGATGGGAATTGTGATTTTTTTTTTCAATTTTTTCTAGATCGTTTGATGTGTTTTTCCCATTTTTTTTCTATTTTCAGTGGTTTTTCATTTATGTTTTTCGCAACCCTTGATGGAGACTGGCTTGGCTTGGATTGATGGCTGCAAGGTGCCGACCAGGGTTGAAGATGGCTCGAACAAGTGGCTGCTAGGGTTTGCTTTGTGGTTTTTTTTGGCTCCGCAGGTGGCAGCTAGGGTTTACTGGATATTATTTGGTATTGTTTTGAGTTGTTGTGATATGATATAAGTTGATTTGAGTGTTCTCAGTATTCTTGGTTCCATCTCGTTCCCTTTCTTCAATGCCATCACTTTGATATGACTCCTTTGCAATAGTTGGTTATTCTGTGTTGAATTTTTTTGGATTGTTACTACTTGTTCTTGGTTATTTGTGACCATGTTAGATACTGGTAAGCCTTCTGGTGGTAATGAGGTGCTCGGGTTGAGTTGCTCAGGGATTTGTAGTGACAGCCCATCTTAAGATTAGCCTTATTAAGTTAGATGGCAATAATTATTTGATTTAGTCTCATGCTTATAGTTTAGCCATTGCTTCTCATGGCGCGTCTAGTTATGACACTAGTGAAGCTAAACAACCGAATGTCGTGGGGCCCTTTCGCACAAGGTGAATTGAGGATAATGCTCTTGTTATGCCATGATTGCTCCAATCTATGCAGCCTTCATTAGTTATAGTTTCTTACTTTTGAATACTGAACATAAGAATCAATCACTTACTCATAAACTTACTCTCAAACAGACAATGGTGCTTATCTGTAAGAGCTACAGAAAAAGAGTCGCAGAATGGATCAGAGAGACCGGTCTCTGGCTGAGTATTATGCAGCGTTAACTAGTTTGTGGCACGAGATTAATTATTGGGATTTCTGGGTAGTTTGTATTACTGATGCTGCTTTGAAAAGATGGTTGATAAGGAGCGTGTTTATGATTTTCATGTTGGTCTAAACTTTGAGTACAATCAGATCCGTATTTAGGTTTTGGGCGAGATTCGTTTCCTACCTTTGAGATAGGTTTATCAGGAGGAGAGCATGCGTCATGCTATGATGCAACCTTCTAGTTAGAGTTTGCCATCACCTCAACCCCACGGAATGGCAAGTCTGAGAAGAAGAGTGGACCAATAGACCGTGACCAGTTGTAGAGGGGGGCACTATGGCAAGACTTGTTATACAATATAGCATTGGTAGAAGTTACATGGTTTACATGGTGGACCTACTCAAGGACGTGATGGTCGTAGTGGTCCTATACGTTCCATAGTTATCTTCTTGAGAGTTCTATAGCCCCATCTAGTAGGACTGACCCTCTTTCTCAGGATGAGTTATCCACTCACAGGTGTCTGATGGCTAGAGTTGACATCTCTACTTCTACAACTTCTACTTCCACTTTTTCTTCCAACTTTGCTCACTCAGGTATTTATACTAGTGCATTTAGTGCTTCTGCCTCTCATCGTGTTTGGATATAGAATGAACTGCCACTGATTATATGACTGGCTTTTCCTCTATGATTTCATCTTATTCTACTTGTTCTGGTAAAGATAAAGTCCGAATAGCTAACTAGTCTTTGTCTTCTGTGTTCGGAAAATGTTTTATCCATTGCTCTTCTTCCATTTATCTCTTGTTCATTCTTCATGTTCCTATTTTTTTTTCTAACTAATCATTTGTTAGTAGTCTTACCGGTTCATTAAACTATTAAGTAACCTTTTCCTGCTCATTATGTTTTTTAGGAAATGGTGATGAGGAGAATGATTGGCAGTGGTAGTGTACATGGTGATCTACACTTTTTGGATATCCCTTCTCTACCTCTTTTCATCTTCTAGTTTTGCTCTACAAGTTGATATTGGTTCCATACTTCATTAATTACATCAGTGGCATCATCGTTTGTGTCACTCCTTTTTTGGGAATTTAGAGTGACTTTTTCCTTCTTTAGTTAACCTTATCCTAGAAGTATGTTTCTTTGCGAGGCTTATGAACTTGCAAAAAGCATAAACGATATGCTTATCCTTCAGTTAATAAATGCAATGATTTTCACTTTCTGATTATCCATTATGATGTTTAGGACCATTCACTTGTTAACTCTATTTTTAGTTATCGGTGGTTTGTCATCTTTATTGACCGTTATTCCTGTGTTACTTGGGTGTATTTACTTCACACTAAAAGTGAAGTCTTTTCTTGTTTCAAAACCTTTCATACAATGAAGTCTTTTATTGACTGTTATTCCAGCTTGACATCAACAACAAGATTCTTTGTAATGATAATGGGACTGGATACATTGGTGGAATTTTTTAAGCCTACCTCAATAATCATGTCATTCTTTTTCAAACGAGTTGTGTTTGTACTCTTGAACAAAATAGAGTCATTGAACACGTGAATTGCTATCTTCATGGGGTGGCTTGCTCTCTTCTCCTCATTGCATGTTCCTAAATCTTTTTGGAACATGGATGTTCTTGCGGTTGCCTATCTTATTCGTATGCCCTCTAGTGTTCTTCATTTTAAGACTCTTTTAGAGCTTCTTCCTAGAACTCCCTGTATTTCCTCTCTTTCATCTGGGATTTTTGGTTGTATTTGCTTTGTTTATGGTTCTAAACACCCACGTAGAAAATTAGATTCTAACGCTGTCAAATATATTTACATTGACTACTCTGTTACCTAGAAAGGTTACACATGCTATGATCTTTCTACCAGCAAGGTGCTTGTTAGTATGGATATTACTTTATGGGAAATAGAGTTTTCTCAAGGGATATTTTTCTCTATTCTTACTCATAGAGATCTTCTTCCTAGTGAGGGGGAGAAGGAAGAGTCTGATAAGAGGGAAAAAGAGCAAGACATTAGTGGATTATCGGATAGAACTGATCTGCAAACTTTTCTTGACATCAAAAAGATCAGAGTGCATGTGTGCCACTACCACCTTAGCAGTTGTTATTACCGTCTCCAATTTCAAACTCTTCCACTGAATAATCTGGTAACGAATCTCTAGTTGTTACTCTTGATAATCATAACTTATCTATTACTCTTCGAAGTGGGAAGCGTACTCAACATCTTATTTCGCAATTTGTTTTATATGACTCCTTATCTCTTTCATATTGTGCCTTTGTCTCTTCTTCGCCCTCTGTACTGATTCCGCATAGTTGGAAGGAAATTAGTGCAGATCCTAAGAGGAAAGATGCTATGGTTTAGGAGATGATAGCTTTGAAAAAGAATAACAACTGGGAGTTAATATCTCTTCCAGTTAGCAAAGTACGATTCTCATTGGCCACCAGCTTAGCCTCAATTCTTAGTAGGTTGCAAATGCGTGTTTACAGTAAAGAAAAAGGCAAATGGGTTAATTGAGAGATTCAAGACCAGACAGGTTGTTAAGGGCTTTGTCCAGATTATATTGACTATCAGGACACCTTTTATCCAGTAGCAAACATGAACTCTATTCGAGTGCTCCTTTCCTGTACTGCTATCTAGGTTAGCCTCTCTAACAGTTGGATGTGAAAATGCATTCCTCCCTGGGGACACAGAGAAAGAGCTTAACATAGTTAGGTTAAGAGATAATTGAGCATGCAATGAAGTTGTTAGGAACTCATATAGGCCTTTATGGCCCTGTCTTGTAAGGAGGAGTACACAGATGTATGATAGGTGCTTAAATGTGCCATTTAAGCCCGCAATTATATTAGCAAAGTTCTCATTTTTGTGTTAATAATACGTTTTTTGTAATATTTACAGTGTTAACATCGAAAGAGGCAAAAATGAGAAAAATGCAATAAAATGAAGAAAATAGCGAAAAAATAGTCACTGGCCAATTCCATTTGGACTGCACAAAATTTAAAGCTAGGTCAAACGCGGAGGCTTATAAAATAAAACAAAGCAAGACATAAAAGAGGGCTCAAACTGGTGTAAAGAGGGGAATAAAGGTGGCAGCACCCTCAGAACATCTTCCAATGGCATGTTTGGCTGGAAACTCCGCGCCATCACCTACATCCATGAGCAGCTAAACATCTTCCTTAGGGTTTTAGATGAAACCCTAGCCAAGTGATGTTTGAACTTTATATTTGATTACAAATTCTATTCTTTTTACTCTATGGGTATAACTCATGACAAGTTTTGCGTCTTCTTTATATAATAAATACTCTTGATTTTGATATTCGTTTTCTGTGATTTTGAGTATCAAGCTATACAATATTTTATTTGTGAACGTGATATAAACATAAAATAGGTTATGCTTTGTGAAAACGAGTTGTGCCAAACTTGTTAAGGACAACCCGTGCGCCGAAGATACTTTATGCCAGGTTTAGGTCTCATTAATCCTCTTAAGAAGTTCGTCAAGACTTGTAACCAAAACGGATATTGTGCGAGTAAATAGTTCAGGTTCATAATCGGTATAAGTTCATCTTTGCGAGGGTAGGGTTAATTTCAATTCCTAAGACTTTTTAATTTTATAGTTCTATCATATTAGTTTTTGTTATTTTATATAATTCAAATTAATTCCATCTCATAAACTCAATCAACTTATGTTTCAAATTAATTTTAGGAACTAGTTTGAGAATACCGCAACTTGGCCTATTTGTTCTTGTTGGGACGATACCTGGTCTTGACCACTATTCTACGGAGTAATAGTTTTATCTAGGTTTTAATTAAATATTTTTAGTGCAATAACAACAACATCAATGTAAGGTAAGACTGCGTATTATAAACCCATTGTAGTCCGTCCCCTCATTGAACCCCGCATATGCGAGAGTTTCATGCACCAGGCTTCTTTTTAACGACAACATCAATGAACCACCGGCCATTTCATCCCATACAGTTGAAGGGAAAGTTTGTAAATTGAAGAAGTCTCTATATGGAGGTAATGATATGATCACAATTCTTATTATGTATGTTGATGACATATTGGTGACAGGCAATTATGCTGAGAAGGTTTTCCATCTCAAGGCACGACTAGCTATGAAAGATCTAGGGGTGTTATGGTATTTTCTTAGGATTGAGATTGCCACAGATAAGGGCATCTTCATTTTTCAAAGAACGTATATTCACGACCTCTTTGAGGAGACAAGCATGCTAGGCTATCGATTAGTAGATTCGCCTATTGAGGCTAATCATCGCCTTAGTAGTAGTGATAGAGAGCTTGTCGATAAGGAAAGATTTTAGAGATTTGTGGGGAGATTGATAAACTTATCTCACATCGGACCATATATTGCAAATGTTGTGGGGGTTATTAGTCAGTTCATGTACGACCTTTGTATTGTACATCTTGACATTGTTTACCATAGTTTGAGATACCTTAAGTCTGCTCCTAGGAAAGGAGTTTTGTTCTCTAATCATGGTCATTCGAAATTAGAAGCTTTCACAGATGCATACTGGACTAGTTTTGTTGATACACGGTCTACGTTAGGCTATTATACTTTTGTAGGATGGAATCTGGCTACTTGGCAAAGTAGCTAGATCAAGTGCAAAGGCCGATTATAGGGCTATGGTGCACGTCATTTGCGAACTAGTGAGGCTCCAAGTGTTATTAGAGGAATTGGGGATTGAGGGTGATGGATTTATGAAGTTGTATTATGACAATAAAACTGCCATCAATGTTCCATATAATCCAATGCAATATGATAGAACAAAACATATAGAGCTTGGCATACATTCCATCAAGGAGAAACTGTGCAATGGTTTGATTTGTATGCCCTTTGTGAAGTTTGAGGATCAATTAGTTAGTATTTTTACTATAAGACTTAGTAGTAAAGTGTTTTACGCCATTGCGTGCAAGTTGGATATGAAAAATATTTATGCACCAACTTGAGGGAGAGTGTTAAGTTATTTGTTCTCTCTTTTAAAAGTAACTTTGGCATCATTATATATAAATAAGAGTGGTGAGTGAAAGAACCCTAAGTTGCTCTTTCATTCTCTAATACGATAATTCTCTCTAGTTTTCTTCTCTCTTTTACTTCTTTCTCTACAGTTAATCTAACTGATAGTTTAATTAAGTCCATGCAGGTAGTAAACGCTTCTGAATGAGACCATGTTCTCATTGATTTACAATGCAGTGCAACTTCCCCCTTTCTTCCTATGAACTAATCCAATACGCCATATAGTTGACTTGCCTTTCAGAAAATTGCCCAGTATTCCAGGCATCATGGTTTCCCAATATAACTGCTTTAGCGAGTTTTAGATCTGCAATGCTTCTAACAAGTTCAACGTTCTCGTTTCCAAAATCACCTGGTGAAGTCCAACCATGCAAAGAAGTTGTTATACTAGCATCTAGAAATTGAACAAGTGAAGAGATGCATCAGAAAGCAAGAATGTCAAAAACATCAAGTGCGTGAACAAGAAAGAAAATTACTTGCCTGTAAAAAGTACCAAATCCGGCTGCATTTCATATAAGTGCATGTTAGTTAGATACAAGAGACAAGACCCAACTAATGACTCATTTAAAATAAAAAGTCTCTTCCATAGCTCAAAATCCAATTTTGATATGCTAACCACTCAACATGAATTTCTAATGGTATGCCTGTCATAAAGCCATGTACACGCATATATGTGAAAGAGCATGGACAAAGCTCCATGATATTTCCAAGCATCAATTCATCAACAAAATTGTGTCATACAAAGCATCACAATAACTGATATCTAAGCTATTTTTTTTTCCATTATGTCAAAAAAGGCTATACAAATAAAGGATAAGGTCACACCAACTGACACCAGAGTGTGGATCCATTTAGACACAAAGATAGAGAAATTAGAATATCTATATATATATATATATATATATATATATATATATATATCCAACTACTGAGAGATAGAAAGAGATAATCTGCCTCTACCACGAGCAACTTACAAAAGTTGGGTGTATGGGGAACGAGAACATGACAAACAACATTTGTGTCTATCATCCAGTTAGGATTCACCAATTACTCATATTATCCAATACATGGAGTTCACATTTTAAAAAAGATGCAGAAATTGTTTAAGGCATAACCCATGGAAATATTTAGACAAGATTCCAAACTGGAAGGTTACTCGGGAGAAATGCTTGCATGCTTCTGATTACCAAAGAATTCTGCATACTTCAATAAAGTTTATCTCAATTTCTCGTTCCAATGAGTGTATCCACTTTTCTCTCGCTGCAAAAACTAAATAAGTTCCATATGATGTCCCAGAAGCAGAAGCTAAATCAGTTGAAGGCTACAATGAAGCAGAAGCTTCAAGTAAGTGCAAAGATCCTGTGCATTATACCTAATGGCTCGTTTGATATCCCGATAACTCGGGATTGGATTGCACTAAAAATCCATTGTTTGTTTGTTTGACAAAAATTAGTACAATTGTAGTCCCCTAGTTTGTTTAGCCGACTAATCCACCGTATTGAACTATTAGAGAATGTAAGGAACTAAACGAGAAGATAACTAATGCCATAAGAATTGTGGCATTATGGGAGATTTAAGTTATTTGAACTATTTCTTATTCATATAATTGTTCGTGTTGAATAGCTTGATATACATTGTTGGGGTCATTTTCTAACAGCTTAACATTTTGAAACAATTGGTAACTTAACATGGTATCAGAGCTCTAATTCCATGAGATTTTGGGTTTAAGTCTCATGATGTGTTTCCCTATTATATTTGTTATTATGCACTCTGTGTTAGAAAAGAGAGAAAGAATACGGGAAAGTGTGTATCTCATTGTGAGACATACACACGTATTTATTAAGCAAATGAGAGTCTACAATAGATACTGTGGACATTCTCACAGGTTATTATTAATACTTAACACCTTAATACTAAATATATATTAACACCCCCCCTCAAGTTGGAGTATAGATATCAATCATGCCTAACTTGTTACAAATATAGTGAACTCGGGACCCGGACAGTGCCTTAGTGAACACGTCAACCAACTGTTCACCAGAACGAACAAAGCTAAAATCGATAGTGCCGTTCTTATACTCATGGCGGATGAAATGACAGTCGATTTCGATGTGCTTAGTTCGCTCATGAAACACTGGATTAGTAGCGATGTAAACAGCAGACTTATTACCATACCACAACTTAGTAGGACCTATAGGCGGTTCGTCTAATTTAGTATGAAGTTGTCGGACCCACATAATTTCCGATGTAGCTAATGCCATGGACCTGTATTTTGCCTCTGCACTTGATCTCGATACCACATCTTGCTTCTTGCTTTTCCATGACACGAGGTTCCTACCAACAAAAACAGAGAACCCTGATGTGGATCTTCTATCAATTGGACATCCTGCCCAGCTTGCATCAGAATAGCCCTCGGTACGCGAATGATCAATCACAAAACTGTAGACCCATCCCTGGGTTGCTGTTGAGATACCGGAGAATACGAACCACTGCATTCTAGTGGCGAGTACGAGGATCAGACATGAATTGACTCACAACGCTGACCGGATAGACAATGTCTGGTCTAGTCATGGTAGTCAAATAATTAAGTTTCCCCACCATTCGTCGATACCTGTCTGGATGAGGAAACACATCACTTTCACCAGGAAGAAGCTTCATACTTGGTTCCATCAGAGACTCCACACTTTTTGCATTCAGTAGACCGGTATCACACAGAATGTTAATCACATATTTCTTTTGAGAAATAAAGATCCCATGCTTACCTTGAGCTACCTCGACTCCCAAAAAATATCACAAGTGTCCAAGATCCTTCATTTAAAATTGTGACTGCAAGAAAATCTTTAGATTGCCAATCCCAACATGATCATCACCAGTAATAATAATATCATCAACATAGACAACGAGAAGAATATATCTGCATCAGTTCGAAGAACACTGTATGATCTTTACCTGACTGTCGTAGTCCAAACTGTTGTACCACCGTGCTGAATCTCCCAAACCAGGCATGAGGAGATTGTTTTAGACCGTATAAGGACCGACGAAGTCGACACACAAGGCCAGACCCCCCCTGAGCAACAAACTCGGGAGGTTGCTCCATATAAACTTATTCCTGAAGGTCGCCGTGGAGGAAGGCATTCTTGATATCCAACTGATACAGGGGCCAGTTCTTGGTGGCAACAAGAGAGAGGAATAACCGAATGGAGGTCATCTTGGGGACTGGAGAGAAAGTCTCAAAGGAGTCAACGCCATACGTCTGAGCATATCCCTTCGCAATAAGGCGTGCTTTTAAACGAGCCAAAGAACCATCAAGATTCACTTTCACTGTATAGACCCATTTGCAGCCAACGGCCTGCTTCCCGGCAGGAAGAGGAACAAGCTCCCAAGTACCATTATGCTCCAAGACGGACATTTCCTTTAACATAGCTGATTACCAACCAGGATGAGAGAGAGCCGCTGAAACACTTCCTGGAACAGCAGTAGTATCCAGTGTAGAAATAAAGGCCTGTAAGGAAGCTGACAACCCCTTATAAGACTCAACATACCTGGGGTGATCCCGACATCGGCGACGGGCATCAATAGAGGGCTCACTTGCTGGCGGATTAGCCGACGAGAGGACTGGCTCAGTAGGGGTTGGATCACTTGAAGGTGAAGGTGAAGGTGCAGGAGGCGGCGTTGAGAGCGGCTCAGGAGATGTAGCAAGAATATCAGTGGTAATCCGAGAAAGCATGAAATTAGCAGACAAAGGAGGAGGAGATGACGCGCGATCTAGAGATGGACGGGAAGAAGATGGTGAATAGAAAGGGATTGACTCAAGAAAGGTGACGTCCCGAGACAATAAATCGACGGAGGACAGAACAATGACACCGATACCCTTTTTGATACTGAGGATAGCTAAGGAACACACATTTGAGGGCACGAGAATCAAGTTTGATAACCTGTGATCGGGTGTCGCGCACATAGCATATGAAACCAAAGATTTTAAGTGGTAAGGAGTGTAAAGGCGCCATAGGGTTAGTACAGATAGAGGAGAAAGACCACCCAATACAGTAGACGGCTTGCGATTAATGAGATAGCATGCCGTAAGAACCGCTTCACTCCAAAACTGATGAGGCACATGCATATGATACAATAGAGCCCGAGCTGTTTCTAACACATGTCTATTTTTCCGTTCAGCTATTCCATTTTGTTTAGGAGTATCGGGACACGACATTTGATGGGAAATACCACGACTTATCAAGAATTCCCTCATAGAAGTAGATAAATACTCCCCCCCATTATCACTCCGCAAGATTTTAACACAAGTGCCAAATTGATTTTGTATAGTCATGCAAAATTGGGTAAACACAGACACAACCTCAGATTTATGCTTTATTAAATAGAGAAAGGTGGTGCGAGAGTAATCATCAACAAAGCTCACAAAGTAGCGAAAACCAAATAAAAAGGTGACCGGACTAGGTCCCCAGATATCGAAATGAACTAATTGAAACGGAGCTGAAGCTCTTTTATTGACACGAGAAGAGAAAGGCACACGCAGGTGCTTAGCAAAACGACATGACTTACACTCAATAGTCGACAGACTTTAAACTATGGTAAAGTATTTTGAAATTCAGTACACTGGGATGCCAAGCATGACAGTGAATATCAAGACCAGAAGATGATATGGCAGAATATACTTGAGCAGGAGCAGCATCCAGCAGGTACAACCCCCCGGAGACCCGTCCTCTACTGATAGTCCTTTTCGTCGAAAGATCCTGAAAAATACAAGAATCAAGAAAGAATGTTACCGAACAACCCAAATAAGAGGTAATTTGACTGATGGAAAGTAAATTGAAGGGGTTATTAAGGGTATGTAAGACATTATATAAGGAAAGGGCAGAGGTTGGTGTCGCAACACCGCAACCCTTGACATCTAGGGAAGATCCATTAACCACCAAGACACCAGTATGACCAGGGGTAGGCTTGTAATCAAAGAGAATATCTAATGATCCAGCCATGTGAGCAGAAGCGCCAGAATCTATAACCCAAGTGTGGGGGGTAGCCACACATGCAGTAGGATTACCTGCAAAAGTGGCTGCCGGTACCTCAGACGAACTTGCATTCTGTCCAGTCTGTCCATACATGTACTGATCGTACTCTGCTGCAGTTATCTCCACAATTCGTCTGGCTGAGCTGGATGCTCCCTGAGGACTCAACTGGATATAGTTTGGCTGGTTGAAATCGGATGTGGCATTGGCCACCAATGGGGGCTTTCCATAAAGTTTGTAGCACTCACTACGAATGTGACCTCTAATCCCGCAATAATGGCACGTATGGGTCTCGCAACCACCATCACGACTCCCTCCACAACCAGACCTACCACTACCACAACCGCGGCCTCGACTGCTGCAGTTGCCATGAATACCTATTAGAGCAGATTGGTCAGATGCCTTAACAAGAGATGCAGTAGGGCCTCGAGAGTCATCCCGACGAGAGGCTCGACTTAGGCATCGGAACGTCTCGAAAAGAGTAGGAATATCTGCCCCGGCAAGGATCTGAGAATGCGCCAAGTCGAACTCGGAATCCAAACTGGCCAAGAAGCACACCACCAGTAGTTGTTGTCTCTGCTGCTAAAACTGGGACAATTAATTCGAGAATGGAAGGAGCCAGTCAAACTCGTCTGCCAAAACCTTGAATTGCAGAAAATGATCCTGAAGCGGCTTCCCGAATTGCTGAGACTGAAAGAAGCCTTTCATAACATCATATAAGCGGGAAAGGTCACTGGTGGATGAATAAATTGACTCCAATGAGGACCAGATCTCTCGTACGGTATCAGTGTTAGCCACCAAGGCCTAAACGGAAGGTTCCGTTGAATTGAGTAGCTGATTGAATATCCGGGCATCATCCCAGGTCCAGGTCCGAAAGGTTGCTGAGGTCTGAGATGGAGGATCATCAAATAAGTGGGAATCAAGCTCCATTCCATGAAGAGACTTAAGGACGCTCTTCTTCCATAGAGCATACCCATTGGCGCCATCGAGTCGCCGATCAACTAACCGTGTGGATGATGAGACAACCTCTGTGGTACGCTGCCAGCTAGCTTCAACCTGAGGTTCGTGGGTCACCGAAGCCTCTGATATCCTTGTCTACCAACAAGGAGACCAAAACAAAAAATACCACAAAGCACAAGTTACATCCACACGGGAGAATGACCGAAAACTGTGCGGAACCCTCACTACATCATCGAACCAGCATATCACAGCCCATCGTATAGTCCAGACAGATGCAGTGAGGGAAAGAGAGAGAGAGAAAAACCCTCTGGAAGGGACTTCCGGAGGTCCAACGAGGGTCGGCGACGCTCGTCGGAGGTTGGCGAGTGGCCAGCGAGAGGGTGTGGAGGCTGGCGATGGTATGCGAGGAGGTTTGAAGGCTGTTCCGGCGACTGTGGTAGGTTGCGAAGGCTTGCTGTGGTCGAGGGAGGCCTGACGGAGGTCGGCGAAGGGCCGACGGTGGTTGGCGAGGGTCGGCGGAGGTCCGGCGGTGGTCGGCGGATGTCCAACGAGGGTCGGCAAGGGGCTTGGAAGGGTCGGCGGTGGCTGGCGGCTAGGGTTTCTCGCTGGTCACGACGCGAAGGTTAGGGTTTGTGGCTGGCGGTGGCTGGGTTACTGGCCGGAGGGTCGGCAAAGGTCCGACGAGGGTTGCGACACAGAAACTAGGGTTTGTGGCTAGCGCCTGGAGGGACTGAAGGGACTGAAGGTTAGGGTTTGGTAGCTAGGGTTCCATGGCTCTGATACTATGTTAGAAAAAAAAAAAGAAAAAATACGGGAAAACGTGTATTTCATTGTGAGACATACACACATTTATTAAGCAAATGAGAGTCTACAATAGATACTGTGGGCATTCCCACAGGTTATTTTTAATATTTAACACCTTAATACTAAATATATATTAACACTCTGTGTATTGGACCTTTTAGTGCACTTGTTCAGTTTGTACGCATCTCCATGTGTAAGATAGGGTCGCATGTGAGTGAAAATTTTGGATAGCTTGATATACATTGTTGGGCCCATTTTCTAACAGCTTAAACTTTTAGGGCAATTGGTAACTTAACAATTAAAATAATTATATCTCATGATTCAATTATAGTTAATACAATCAAATCCCACTATATCCAAATATCTAATATAATCTAATCCTATTGTATATCTAATGCAATCCAATCCCACCATCTATCCTATCCCACCATATAACTAATACAATCCAATCCCACCATTTATTCAATCCCTTAAAAAATAATCCGAACTCAAATGAGGTTGTGCATTCTACCTATTACAGTCTTGTTAGGTTGTTGCCCTTTTTTGTTGTCTTGAGTTGGGAACGTGTTTAACAAGAGATATGTATCTTGTTATATTATGAGAGAAGGAATAATGGAAGTGTATATCATTGTGAGACATACATACATATTTATTAAGATATGAGGGACTACAATAGATACCGTGGACATACCCACATGATAACATAATTAACATAATTAATACTTAATATATATTAGCCCCCCCTCAAATTGGAGCATAGATATCTATCATGCCCAACTTGTTACAAATGCATTGAACACGGGACTCAGGTAAGGCCTTAGTGAACAAATCAGCAAGCTGTTCACCAGATCAAACAAAACCAAAGTCGATAGTATTCTTCTTATACTCGTACCTGATGAAATGACTGTCGATCTCGATATGTTTTGTTCGCTTATAAAACACTGGATTTGTGGCAATATAGACGGCAGATTTATTATCATACCACAACTTAGTAGGATCCTTAAATTGTTCATCTAATTCAGTGAGAATCTGTCGAACCCACATAATTACTGACGTTGCCAACGCTATGGATCTGTACTCTGCTTCAACACTGAATCTAAACACCACATCTTGCTTCTTCACGATACCAAATTCCTTCCAACAAAAACCAAGAACCCGAACATGGACCTCCTATCAATCGGACATCCTGCCTAGTTTGCATCCGAATAGCTCTCGGTTCAAAAGTGACCCCAATTACAGAACTGTAAGCCCTTCCCACGGTTAGAATTGAGATACTGTAGGATACGGACCACTGCATTCCAATGTGGTACTTAAGGATCTGACATGAACTGACTTACAACACTGACTGGATAAGCAATATCTGGTCTGGTCATGGTGATCAAATAATTGAGTTTATCCACCATTCGATAATACCTGTTAGGGTGAGGAAACATATCACCGTCACTTGAAAGAAGCTTGACACTCGGATCCATTGGGGACTCCACACTCTTTGCATTTAGAAGACCCGCGTCCCGCAAAATGTCATCCACATATTTGCGTTGAAAAATAAATATCCCGCGCTTTCCGCTAGCTACCTCGATCCCTAGAAAATACCGCAACTTCCCAAGATCCTTAGTTTGGAACTGCGTCTGCAGAAAGACCTTCAGATCACTAATCCCAATTCTGTCATCGCCAGGAATGACAATATTATCAACATAGATAACCAGAAGAATACATCCTGAAGTGCCCTGTCGGAAGAACACTGTGTAATCTTTTCCTGACTGCTGTAGTCCAAACTGTTGCACCGCCATGCTAAACCAGCCAAACCAAGCCCAATGAGATTGTTTCAAGCCATATAGAGAGTGACGGAGGCGACAGACCATATCAGACCCTCCTGAGCATCAAAGCCCGGAGGTTTCTCCATATAGACTTCCTCTTAAAGATCACCATGGAGAAAAGTATTCTTGACATCCAACTGATGAAGCGGCCAGTTCTGAGCCGCGACGAGAGAGAGGAAAAGTCAAATATAAGTCATCTTAGAGACCAGAGAGAGTCTCAAAATAGTCGACACCATAGGTTTGGGCATAACCTTTGGCAATAAGCCGAGCCTTTAGGCGAGCGAAGGAACCATCAGGATTCACCTTTATAGTGTAGACCCACTTGCATCCAACTGCTTTCTTCCCAACTAGAAGGGGAACAAGATCCTAAGTGGCATTATTATTAAGTGCGGTCATTTCTTCCAACATAGCACTACACCAACCAGGATGGGAGAAAGCCTCTGAAACACTTTGAGGCACATCAGTAGTATCAACAGTAGATACAAAAGCACGTAACGACGCAGGCAATCCCTTATAGGAGTCAACATAACGAGGGTGATCCCGACAAGTGCGATAAGGTCGACGAACAGCATGAGAGGGCTCACTTACCAGTGGAGCTGAAGGATCAATCAATGGGAGAACTGGCTCAACAGGAGTCAGATAGTTAAGGGTTGTGCTGCAAGAGGCGGTACCTGGAGCGTCGAAGGAGGGACAGCTGAAGCATCAGTTGAAACCTAATAAACAAGAAGATCGTCTGACGGTGGAGGGGAAGTAGACTCAGAGCCTAGAGAAAGAACAGAAGAAGACACAGAATAGAACAGAGTAGACTCAAGGAAAGTAACGTCCCGAGACACAACAAAACGACGTAACTCTGGACTGTAACACCGATACCCCTTCTAATGCTGGGGATAGCCAAGGAAGATACATTTCAAGGCACGGGCATCGAGTTTAATCATCTGGGGTCGAGTGTCACACACATAGCACACACTTTTCTCTCTCCCTTGGCCGAAAATCATAGAGGAAGGAATGGTGTTTGGCTTGGTTTTATAGGAAAATGTGTGAGGGAACAAAATGATGACTTTTAATCCCATTTTTCTTCATTCACATGGGTGGATGTGACATGGTGCAATTTTTGAGAGATATCTTCATATTTTGGCATGTGGGAAGTCAGCTAGGTTCAATTTAACAGACAAAAATTTGATCTTACATCAATCTTGGGGTTTTATCTCGGTTTCCGTGCCATTATGTGCAAGAAAGTGCCTTAAAAATTAATTTGGTGTATCTTTTTTGTGTCTTTACCTAACTAATTATTTTAGTAAGTCTATAATAGATTTAGTATTCTCATAAATTATCATAATTTTTATAGCAATTGATTAAATAGGTGTAGGTTTTTAATTCAAATTAAGCTAGTTTGACAAGATATGATTTTTTGACTTATTTTAGTGTGTATGAACTTCAATGATAATTTGTTTGCTTTTGTTAGCCTATAATATCATATTATTTGTACACTACTTGTTCAACAAGTCTTGGATCATCATAATACTTGATTTGACACTTTTCTCATCTTTTTAAGCTAAAAAAAATAAAAAAGCTACTTTTTGGCAAAATTTCCAAGATTGTCGGAACTAAGGGGTATTTTTGTCACTTGTTGATGTTATTGTCTTTTGCTGCTTAATTGTACTTAAATCCTTGATTTAGGTTGTCCATGTGTCAAAATTTGAGTTTTTAAGACTTTTTTACCGTACTAGGGGCAAAATGGTTATTTTATCCTAATTATGAGAAATTTTGATTTTTAATCTTATATTTCATGTTATTTATTTAATTTAAGATGTTAGGAGTCTTTTCCGAGTATTAAGGCTTCACTTTTGAGCATTTTGGTCTTTTTAGGGTTTTCGGATCAAACTTAGGATTTTCGAGTCGAATTAAGGTTTCGAACCTCTTCAGTGCTCTATGGTCTCGTGGGTTATCCGTCACCAACACTAGGGTCCGAGTAAGGTCGTTACAATCTACCCCCCTTAAAAACAAATTTCGTTTCCAAAATTTCGTATTGTACCTCAATTTGTGAACAACTGGGGATGACTTGCCCTCATTGCTTTCTCTTGTTCCCAAGTTGATTTCTCAATTCCGCGATGATTCCAAAGGACTCGTACGAGAGGTATTGTCTTTTTACGGAGGACCTTGTCTTTCCTATCGAGGATTCTCATTGGTCTCTCCTCAAAGGTTGCACTTGCGTTCAATTGAATGTCGTCTCAATTTAGCATGTGCGCCAGATCAGGTTCGTATTTCCGCAGCACGGAGACATGAAACACATTATGAATGTTGGCGAATTACGGAGGCAAGGCGAGTTGATAGGCCACCGTTCCTACTCTGGCCAGGATCTCGAATGGTCCACTGTATCGCGGAGAAAGCTTCCCCTTTTTTCCCAAAACGTATGATTCCTCGCCTTGGTTGGATCTTCAGGAAAACATGATCTCCTATGTTGAACTCGAGGGGCCTTCGTCGTTGATCTGCATAGCTCTTCTGTCTGCTTTGAACTGTGGTCATCCGTTGTCGAATCGTCTTGATCTTTTCCGTTGTCTCTTGCACTAGGTCTGGTCCCAAGATGTTGGCCTCTCCAGCTTCTACCCAGCAAATGGGTGACTTGCAAAGTCTTTCGTATAAAGCTTCATAAGGTGGCATACCAATACTAGCCTGGTAGCTATTATTGTAGGCAAATTCGACTAGTAGTAGATGTTTCTCCCAGCTCCCCTTCAAATCCATGACACATGCTCATAGCATTTCTTCCAGTGTTTGGATGGTGCGTTCTGATTGCCTATCAGTCTATGGGTGGAAAGCTGTGCTGAAACATAACTTCGTCCCAAGAGCTGTCTACAAGCTCTGCCAGAACCATGAAGTAAAACGGGGGTCCCTGTCAGACACGATGGAGATTAGTATTCCATGCAAGTGTACAACCTCTCGAATATATTTCTTACTTAGCGCTTCCAGTTTTTCAGTGGTCCTTACTGGTAAAAAGTGAGCAGATTTTGTAAGATGATCAACGATGACCCATATGCTGTCGTTTCCTTGAGGTGACTTTGGCAACCCAGTGACGAAGTCCATGGTTATATGATCCCATTTCCACTGCGGTATTTCTATGGGCTGTAGAGCTCCTTCGGGCCTCTAATGTTCGGCTTTTACTTGTTGGAAAGTGAGACAATAGGCCACGAATTTAGCCACATCTCGTTTCATAACTCCCCACCAACAACGTTGCTTCAAATCATGGTACATCTTAGTTCCTCCCGAGTAAACTGTAAATGGTGACTGATGAAATTCTCTTAGGACTTGTTCTCTTAATCCGTCGACATTAGGAACGAAAAGTCGATCTTGGAATAGTAGTAGGCCGTGTTTGCCGATCGTCCACCCTGGTTTAGATTCTTCAACGATTGCGGATAAATTCCGACTCTTGATCATGCCTTGAGCCTCAAAAATTTGTTCACACAAATTTGGCTTGACTTCCGTTAGGCAAAAACAGGATCCTTCCTCCTGAATTGAGGGTTGTAGGTGGAAATATGTAGTGCTTCAATCATGCTCCATTCTTGTGCGGCGATGCTTGCCAATTCCCCCCTTGTTTTCCTACTTAGCTCATCTACCACTATGTTGGCTTTGCTAGGGTGACAAGTTAGAGTGAATTGGTAATCCTCAAGGTATTCTATCGACATACGTTGTCTCGTGTTTAGGTCTTTTTGGGTGTAAAGGTATTTCAAACTCTTATGATCGGTGAAAAGTTCAAACTTATCCCTATTGAGATAATGCCTCCATAGTTTCAAGGCGAATACAACAACTGCGAGCTCTAGGTCATGTGTTGGGTAATTTCGTTCATGTGATCTTAGTTGTCTTGATCCATAGGCTACGACCGTCTCTTTCCACATAAGGACACACCCCAGTCCTTCCTTAGATGCTGACAGTATACAGTGTACCCAATGTCTTGTTCGGGTATGATTAAAATGGGGGCACTGGTTAATCATTTCTTGAGCTCTTGGAATGATGCTTCACATTTGTCATCTCATTCGAATTTCACTCCCTTCTCGATTAGTCTAGTCATTGGTCTTGCTATCTTTGAAAAATCCTTAATGAACCTCCTATAGTATCCGGCTAACCCTAAGAAACTTCGTATTTCAAAGACATTCCTTGGTTGTTTCCAATTTGTGATAGCTTCAACCTTGGCAGGATCTACTGATATTCCCTCTTTCGACACCACGTGCCCTAAGAATTTTACTTCACTCAACCAGAACTCACATTTTCTAGCTTTAGCATAGAGTTGTGAGTTCATTAGTGTTTGTAATATTGTCCTCAAATGTTGCTCGTGCTCGTCTTCAGTCTTCGAGTAAATCAGGATGTCGTCTATAAAGACTACTACGAATTTGTCCAAGTAAGGCTGGAAAAGTTTGTTAATTAAACTCATGAATACCCCAGGGGCGTTTGTCAAACCGAAAGGCATAACCACGAACTCGTAGTGACCATATCTTGTCCTAAAGGCTGTTTTGGGTATGTCTCTCTCTAACTCGGAGCTAGTGGTATCCCAAACGAATGTTTATTTTGGAGAAACAAGTTGATCCTCGAAGTTGGTCGAAGAGGTCATCGATTCGGGGAAGTGGGTACCGATTTTTAATGGTGACCTTGTCCAACTGCCTATAATCAATACAAAGTCTAAAAGTCTTGTCCTTCTTTTTGGCAAACAATGCTGGTGTCCCCCAGAGCAAAGTGCTAGGGCGTATAAATCCCTTTCTCAATAACTCTTATAATTGTTCCTTTAGTACCCGGAGTTCTGCGGGTGCCATTTCGTGTGCCGGAATTGATATCGGAGCGGTGCCTGGTTGGTGTTCTATTGTAAACTCAACCTCTCGATGAGGTGATAATCCTGGCAAATCGTCGGGAAAAATATTTGCATACTCGCATACTACTCGAGGTAACTCCTAAGTTCGGGGGTTGTATCAACTAATAGGCTGGCCAATCTTCCGGAAAAGTTGTCCGTTTTCCGAGTCTTGTGTCTGAATGGTGTGAGCTCATCCCTTCGCTCCCCTTGTATTCGTACCATTTTCCCTTCATCATCTTGGGTTCGTATCTTCTTTAGGTGACAGTCAATAAGGGCTCGGTGTGTGAAAAGGCAATCCATACCCAGAATTACATCGTAACCGACTAGGTCAATTACCTGTAAATCACATGACAGGTAAGTATCGCCCACTCTTAATACACAAGATTTGCAAAGCGTAATTGCCCTGGTCCGTAAGCCTACTGGGGCGGCTACATCTAAAGACCTGGTCTAACTTTTCTGGTTCAATACACTGTTTTCATGCAGGACGTTGAAATAAATGAATGGGATGCTCCCGAATCAAATAAAACTTTCACCAAGGTATTGAACAGTACAAACGTACCTTGAATAACTTCAGTATCATCCTATTCTTCCCCCTGTAGTGCGTAGACCCTTCCTCCTCTTGGCCTATTATCATACCCAGTTTTGAAACTCCCAGTTGCAGCTCCCTGATTGACTGGCCTACGCGGTTCCTGATTTACATTTTATATTGGCCTCACTCTCTCATTCTTCATGTTGATCGGCCCCTGTGGCCCTTGATTTTGTACTACTCCCCCTTTCACATTGTCTGCAAGTCATGCGTTCCCAAACTGTGGCTGGTTCCTATGTGTCTACATGGGTTCTTGACGTTGTTGGTACCCGTAAGGCTGAAGTTGTCTCCATTGATGCGACTGCTGTCCCCTGAAATGAGGACACTCAGACCTTTTGTGCCCTGGTTGTTGGCACCCGAAACAAACTAGGGTTGTCACAACCTTTCCCCTGTTTTGTCCAAATCCCCCAGGCACTGCGTATGGTTTGGCAGCCGCGAAACCCGAGTTGTTTCTAAGGGGTCCACCATCTCTAGTGTTCGCTTTCTTCTGTCCCCAGACCGTCCTTGATTCTGCCATTTCCGTCTCTGCTAAAAGAGTTGCGCGTACAACCTGAGCATAGGTAGGTAGTTCCAAGTATACGAACTTGCTCCAAATAGCGGGTTCAAAACCCCATTCTAGCCTTCTTGACTTAGAAATTTCATCTGGAGCCAAAGTTGAGGCGTAGCGGTACAATTCCTCAAATCGGCCAATAAACTGTGATACTGTCATTGGTCCTTACTTGAGATCCAAAAACTCCCTAATTTTTCCTTGACGGACGGAGGCTGGAAAATACTTCTCCAAGAACAGTTCGTTGAACCTAGCCTATGTCAGGGCTTCTACATCCCTCGTATCTTCAATCATAGTCCGCCAATGGTTAACCTCATCTTCTAGTAAGTGAGCGGCTAAGGCCACCCGACCGGCTTCATTTGCCACGTTCATGCTTCTAAAACGCTTCTTGATAGCCCTGAGCCAGATCTCGGCTAAATTCGGATCGATTGTTCCCTTAAAGGTCAGCGCTCTTTGCCTCCCCAATTCTGACACAAACTAGGCCCTATCACGGACCTGGGAACGGTTAATACTAACGGCGAGATCTCGCAACACCTGTGTCAAACCTGGGTTATCCATACCATCAACTGGCCCGTCAATATTTCGGTAGTTATTAGGCCGTCTTCCTACCATTCTCCTAAAAGAAAGTAAAAAATGAAGGTAAGATTATGTAACAAGCCAAAAAATATAAAAATAAATAAATAAATAAAAATAAATAAATTAATTAAATTAAATAAATTACTATTATTTGAATGGGGCTGGGATTACAACCGACGAGAAAGGGGGATTGATATCCTCTTATTCATTAAATCGACGAATCAACCCCACATTCATTGAATCGATGAATCAACCCCTCACTCATTGAGTCGATAAATCAACCTCTCATTCATTGAATCGACGAATTGACCCCCTTAATTTGTAGATTCAATGTTCGATTGGGGCTGGGACAAGTATAAATTGGAGGACTTTGAGAGGTTTTCGGCACAAGTGAGAAGGAAAAGTAGAAAGAAAGAAAAAGAGAGTGAAAGGAGAGTTACCGTCAGCCGCTAGCCTCGCCGACCCTCACCACCGAAGCTGCCAATCTCACTGCCAACCACCATCAGCACCTACCACCACCGGCGACGCTCTCGACGACCTCGCCGACGATTACCGCCGCTGCCAACAAGCCCCGACGCCTTCGATTCCTAATTCGGTTCAGTACTCTCTCTCCCCCGTTTCCTTCTCTACAATTTCTAATTTGTTTTAGCTACGTGATGTTTGGGTTAGGCCTTGTTTGGCCATATCTTTGATTATTTTGGATTTTGTTTTTGTTTGGACTTAATATTTTCTATTTTTGGTTAACTTTTGTTTAGGGTTATTTATTCTATCTAAGTTACTTTTTATTAAGTAATAATAAAAAATAATAATAATAATCAGACAAAGAAGTTTTTCTACATTAAAAAAAATGATGAATATTTTATAAGTTTAAAATGTTTTATGAAATTCATGTTTTAAATTAAACTAGTAAGGATTTTATGAATAAAATAACCATTTAAATTGATTTATCATCTTTGTTAAAGCAAATAATAATAGTATTACCTTTAATATATATATATATATATAATATTTTTTTTCAAGTTATTGGCTTAAACGTAATTAAGTTAACAAGTTTTGAAAATAAAATTATTCATAAAATTAAGATTTAAGTTAAATAAAGGGTTCTACAAAAATA
>JAOTRH010484744.1:0-24959 GCA_034768845.1 Heliamphora exappendiculata | reverse complement strand
ACTAAAAATTTTAACGCATAGTATGCAAAATTATTGATGTTAAAAAGAGAAAATAAGAAAATGTGAGTATTGTGGAGGAGAAAAACTTGGAAGATTAAACATTTTATGTTTTCTATTTTACCCTAGCAGCTAAAAATATGAGAAACCGTATATTTAAGAAAAAATATATATTTTATTTTAAATATTATAGAAAGATAAAAAGCCATGATGAGACTTTAAAATAAAGTTCTCTTTATATAATATAGTATAGATATATGCACGCATAAAATAACATTAGCTTCTCAAAAAAAATTATGGGTTTTATCTTTGAAAAGATTTTACCAAAAACGCACCATATTTTATCCTTATTACACAATTTGTCCATAAAATGTCTAAACTGCCCCTTACTAAGATGGGAAATAATTAAGGAGTAATTATTCGGTGCTTTCGGAATTTTATGTGACAAGTTCACGTAGTGTTCTCATCTAATATGTTAACGAATTTACGGTAGAAATATGATGACTCATTTTTATTAAGTAGTTAGGAGACAAATGGTGGCCTACATTGTGTGAGTTGCGATCATATATTTACCTGAGTATTACGTTGCATTGCTTTTATAGTATTTCGAAAGTATTTAATAATTTTTCACAATTAAAAAAGGTATAAAGTTCAGGACATGGATAATTCAAGTAGCAAAAGTGTGAATTACTTTTTGTGTGACTTTAATAGAAGGGAAAAAAAAAGTAGAGTGTTTATTTTATTTTATTTTTATGAAAAGGGGAGTGGGAATTGTGACACTTTACACATGTTTTTAACAAAGAATGTAAATGTATAGGTAATAAAATTTTAAAGTGAATTTACGAAATATTTAAGTATTTAGGACTTTTATGTATGCATTTATACGTGTGTATTTGAAAGGATAAGTGACAATACCCATTTTATTATTGATTTAAATTGTGAATTACACTGCCAAATGTATTATGGGTACACTATGAATAAAATTGAATTCAAAAGGAATGAAGAATTGGGTGGCTTTAAAGTATTATATATGCCAAAATGATTAAATAGTACTTTCACTAGGCATGTAATTTTGACTTAAGTTCGGTCCGATTGTAGCTCAAGCGGATCAAGTTTGGCCTTGGCTTGATAGGTTCTCGTCAAAAGTCCAGGTCTAACTGAATGGGATTTTTGGAAAGAGGTTGGGCCAGTCCTAGGAGTATAGGGCTCGGACTTGATACTCGGTACTTTGGTGGGTTTTTTGCCAACTTTTTATTTTCATGTTCTTTGTTTTAGTTGTTATATAAGACTATTAATTATTAAATTTATACTTTTTAATTTTTTATAAATTTATTTATTAGTTTATTATTTTATTTTAAATTTATAGCTTATTATAAATTTACAACTTTATAAGTTTATTAGTTTGTTAGTTACTTAGTTTATAAATTATAGATTTATACTATAATATTAGTTCATTAGTTTATTAAATAAGTTTATCATATAAGTTTATAAATTTATAGTCTAATATTAGTTTATTAAATTATTATATAAGTTTATAGGTTTATAGTCAAATATTAGTTTATTAGTTTATCAGTAATTTATTAGTTTATTATTTTATTATTAGTTATTAATTTATTATATAAGTTTATACTTTATTAGCTTATTAGTTCATAAGTTTATATTTTATTGTAAGTTTATTAGTTTATAGGTTTATAAATTAGTTTACTTATTATATATTAATGTTGAATTATAAATTATGTTATAAATTAATATTTATAATACATAAATATAATAAGTGAACACTTTAAGTAATTAAATACAACATAAATTTTATTAATCAAAATTCAAAAGTATCCAATTACATAAATATTATATTTTAAGTTTTACAAAATGAGTGGGCCTCGGGCTTGGACTGGGCCCTTGGCCCGGCCCGGCCCATGAGCTCAGGCGTAGGTCTAAATCCAAAAAAAGAGTATGTGAGTTTGGGCTTTTTGCAAGCCGGGGCAGGACGGCACAATGACGGAACTTAGCTTCAACTATCAAATGCAAAGTTGAAAAGCTGCCTATGAAATATTTGGAACATCCAGGGGAAATAAATCCAAGATTAACTAAGATTTGGGAAAATTTAACCGAGAGAGCTAAGAAGTTCTCCAAATAAAAAAGGAAATCAAGTCAACTACAACTAATTATGGCAACTTTATCAAACTTACTAGTGTATTACCTATTGCCATACAAGATGTTGGGCAATATAATTGAAAAATAAATAAAATACAATACTGTACTGTTAACAATAAAAAATAAAAAATAAAAACTGAATGAAAAGAATTGCAATTAAGTTTTTATAAACAAATGCGAACCGTCAAGTGTTTTGTACTCTCGGACTCTAAAACTTGCACACACTTTTAATGCAATGTAGGAACGATATTATATGATGCCAAATTCATGTAGGAGCATGTGTTTAAATAACCACTGAGGTGAGTTTTCGCAAAAGTCACTGCACCTGTCAAGAACTAGTGCAACTTTTCGTCGTCAGTACTCAAGAGCTTCGCAAGTGCCCTATACTGGAATTCAGGGGGTCTCTGGCGCTCAAGCGCTCATTGAGCGCCTTGCAAGCGCTCAACACTAGAAGGGTGGCGCTCGAGCGTTCCATTCTAGAGAACGACCGTTAGGTTAACGGTAATCAAATTTTAAATTTGAATTTTAAAAATTTTATTTAAATAAAAATTTAAATAAATTTTCTTAAAAATTATATAAGCTACTCGGATCGGTTCAACCAGGATCCAACCCGGCCGGTCAAACGGCGACGCACGCGTATGTGAAATTGGTCAAAACTACAATTAGGTGGGTCCTCTCTCATCCACAAAACTGGATGCTCCAAGGGACCTTCTCCTTAGTTCAACTCTAACTTATATATATACCAACTTAGTTTCTCAAGAACTTCCAATATGGGATTGAAGTTTACACTTTTATTAAATCGAACAAAATTCATGTTCAAGTGATGACTTTAAACATCGATTTCTTATTCACATTTTATCAGATTTGAGCAAATAAATATATGTCATTCATCTTCTCATGGAGGAGAACGCGCAACACCTCGGACCCAACTCAAAAGAAGGATGGGTTCCACATTTATTTTTGGCCCAAAATTTGCCAAAAATAAGATTATTAAATTTGATTTTAACAATCCCACACATGAATGAGAAATTGCTATAAAATCAATACATATGCATATGCAAACATACAATAGAGAGTACAAGCGAAAATCTCCTGCATAGAGATAGGTAACTTGTGGCTTTGAACCTTCTCTTACAAAAGTATATCGGATTTACTGCCTAATCAGTGAACATAATATCTTGACCTGTTCACTCATTTGTGTAAATCAAGACAATAGAAAATCACACTGGACATTTCCTGACATCGTTTGGTTCTCATGGTTGTGTTCATTTTGGCCCTGAATAACCTGTTTTTCATAAGTGTTCTAGAGAAATTTAGTCTTATCATTCTTATAGAACCGGTTCAGTTTACACTCACATAGGTGATTTCTTATTAAGAGTATCCTGCAATACTCCATTTAAAATTTTAAGATATAAGAATCATTAAAAGCTTAGTTTATCCTCAACTTGTTGCATGTATCACAGTGTCATCATAGAAATGAGTAGGAGGGATTACCTCCGCTGTGATTCTCTTAAGTTATTCACAACTTAATTGTCTCTTTCAACCTAGATTTTAGGATCTCCAGTCTGCTAGGTTGGATGTCCGTTATGAAAACTCTTTAAGTTATTCACTTTAAATCCATTTTTCTCGATGATCGACTAACTTGCTCTCTAGCTAAACCTTTAGTTAGCGGATTCGCGATGTTATCCTTTGACCTTATATAGTCAATTGTGATAACTCCATTAGAGAGTAGTTGTTTTATGTTATTGTGTTTTCAATGCATATGTCGACATTTACTATTATACATATTACTCTATGCCCTTCCAATTGCTGATTGGCTGTAGCAATAAATACAAATTGCAAGCACAAATTTTGTCCACATTGAAATGTCCTCTAGGAATTGGTGAAGTCATTCTGCTTTTTTACCTGCTTTATCTAAAGTAATAAACTCAGTTTCCATTGTGGACCTGGCGATATACGTTTGTTTAGAAGATTTTCAAGACACTGCTGCATCAACCAAAGTAAAGACATATCCACTTGTGAATTTTGAGTCTTTGGTATCAAATATCTAATTCGCGTCGCATAACCCTTCTACTATGCTTGGATATCTCGTATAGTGCAGTTCATAGTTAATGGTGTATCTCAAATATCTTAGTACTCTTATTATTGCCATCTAGTGATCTATTTCTGTGTTACTCATGTATTTGCTCAATTTATTGACAGCACACGAAATGTCCGGACGAGTACAATTAGTCACGCACATTAAGTTACCAATTATCCGTGAATACTCTAGTTGAGATATGCCATCTCTAGTGTTGATATGCCATCTCTAGTGTTATTCGATAAGTAAAGATTTAAGTTTATAGGTGTTCTCACAGGGTGATTATCACATTTCTTGAACTTTTCAAGAATCTTCTCAATATAATAAGATTGTGATAACTCATATCCTTCAGATGTTCTAGAAATTTTAATTCCAAGTATAACATCTGCAACATTCAGATATTTCATGTCAAAGTTACTGTTTAACATTCTCTTGGTAGTTTTAATCATATCTTGATTACTACCAATAATAAATATATCGTCAACATAGAGACAAACAATGACATATCCCATTTCTATGTCTTTGAAATACACACATTTGTCACATTCACTTATTCTAAATTCATTTGACATCATTACGTTGTCAAATTTCTCATGTTATTATTTTGGAGCTTACTTGAGACTGTACAAAGATTTAACAAGCTTACACACTTGCCTTTTTTTTTTTTTCTAAAATCACAAAATCTTTCGATTGTTGCATATATATTTTCTCATTCAATTCTTCATTTAAAAAGGCAGTTTTAACATCCATTTGATGTATCTCAAGATTATACAAGACTGCTATAGCAATTAACATTGTTATTGATGTTATTCTTGTAACAGGAGAATATGTATCAAAATAGTCAACTTCTTCCTTTTGCTTGTATACTTTGATAACAAGTCTTACTCTGTATCTATCTATTAAACCATCTACTTTCAATTTTCAATTGAATATTCATTTACATCCCAGAGATTTGTTACCCGATGGAAGCTCCACCAGCTCCCAAGTATGATTTTGCATGATAGATTCAATTTTACTATTGACAGCCTCCTTCTAATAAGGTGCTTCAGGTGTGGACATAGTTTCCTGAAATCTTTGGAGCTCATTTTTTAAGAAATAAATTAGAAAATTCAGACCAAATTTTTTGAAGTTTTAACCTTTTATTGCGTCTGAGTTCATCTTCATTTCCTTCTTAGTCTTGACTACTGCCCGCTGTAGTGTCATAAGTCCTTTTACGAGGACTTAATTTTCGTGTAGAATTACACAAAAAATATCTTCAAAAAATTTCGTGTTTCTTGATTCAATAATAGTATTCACGTGTATATTCTCAATTTCTGACTTATATATCAGAAATCGATATGCACTGCTATTATTTGTATATCCAATAAATATACAGTCAACGATTTTTTGTCATATTTTTGTTCTTTTAGGAACAGAGACCGCTACCTTAGCCAAATACCCCCACACTTTTAAGTATTTGTAAGAAGGTTTACGACATTTCTACAATTCATATAACATTTTATTTATTTTCTTGCGGGGCAGCTGGTTGAGAATATAATTTGCAGAAAGCAAAGCTTCCCCCCATAAGTTCTGAGGTAAACCAGAACTTATCACATGCATTCGTTCTTATACTGTATAAATATGGATAATGCCTCATATTTATTTCTCAATAAGTAAAGATATCAATATCTTGTGCAATTATCTATAAAAGTAATAAAATACTTTTTACCACCTCTATTTTGCACAAACTTTAAGTCACAAATATCACTGTGAATTAATTCTAAAGGTTCGGTACTCATTTAAATTGAATAAAAAGGCAATTTAGTAAGTTTTACTTTCACAAAAATTTTACATTTATGATTTAGATCGATGTGAAATTTAAGCAATTAGTCATTATTAACCAATCTACGTAAGGTATCATAATTAACATAACCTAGCCTAACATACCACACATTAGATAACTCAAACATATAAGTAGAAGATGTAATTATCTTATTACTTATAGGAAATACAGTCATTTTATTAAGCTTAAAAATTCCATCACTCACATACCCTTTTCCTACAAACATCTCACTTTTGGTGAGGATAACTTTGTCTGACTCGAAGACTAGCTTGAAACCTCTTTTACTCAACAATGACCCAGAAACTAAGTTATTTCGAATATCCAGGACATGCTGTACATCGTTGAGTGTCAGTTCCTTACCAGACATCATCTTAAGAATCACCTTCCATAGGCCTTCAACATTGGAAGTCGAAGAATTTCCCATAAAAAGTTGTTCTCCATTCTCCATCGGTTGATAGGTCGTGAACATCCTCTTGTCTGAACACCCGTGACGAATAGCCCCAGTGTCTACCCACCACTCTCTTGGATTGCCAACCAAGTTTATTTCAGACACCGCAGTAGAAAGGCTAATTTCTGACACATCACATGACAGATTCTCCACTTCTATCATATTGGCTTGGGCAATTTTTTTCTTCTTGTCGGCGTTCCCCCGACTCTTCCGCTTGTGGCAATCTTTAGCCAAATGTCTTGACTTGTCACACACATAGCATTTGCGCTTGAATTTCTTTGTGTCACTGCCTTTGGAATCTTGTGCAAAGAACTTTTTTTTCTTGTTAGATTTCTGCCCATGTTCCACCACATTGGCTTGGACTCCATAGAGGGGTTTTCAGTTCTTTTGTCGGAGACTTTTTTATCTTCTTCGATCCTTAGTCTCATAATCAAGTCCTCAATCCGCATCTCATTGCGTTTATGCTTAAGATAATTTTTGAATTCTTTTCAAGATGGTGGTAAATTTTCAATAATTACAGCCACTTGAAATGATTCACTAGTTATCATTCATTCTGCATGAATTTCATGCAGGATCAACTAGAGATCTTAATTTTGACTTACTACCATTTTGGAATCCACCATCTTGAAGTCCAGAAATCTGCCGATAACGAACTTCTTTATTCTGGCATTTTTCTTTTTATACTTCTTGTCTAGGGATTCTCACAGCCTTTTTGCTGTCTGGATTAGATTATACACATTATACATGTGTTATCCAACCCGTTGAGAATGTAGTTCCGACAAAGAAAATCAGCATGTTTTCATGCTTCCACAGTGGCAATAACTTACTTATCTGTCTCATCCTCCTTCAGAGCAGGCGAATCATCATGAAGAAATTTTGCAAAGTTCAGAGTCATAAGATAAAACAACATCTTCTGTTACCATCTCTTGAAATCAAAATCGTTGAACTTTTTTGACTTCTCCTCGTGATTCACGGGTACAGTAAGAACAACCATGGATACAACTGACTCACTCGTATGAGTAGTGGCCGTGACTGTAATTTCAACACTGACATTTTCAGTGGCCATTTCTGTATGAACAGAAGATCAAGGCAGAATTAAATACTTGTAAATTTAAAACAAGTGTTTGGAATAATCAGAAACAATACTAAATAGAAAATCAAAACTGAAAATAACACAGTTTTGAAAACTTGAACAGAACAGGATATAAATGAATCGAAAATAAAAATTATAAACCAACAGTACAGTAAAGATTTTTGCAAGAAACCCGAATCTATCTTAAGATTATCGAGCAATATGATTGAAAAATAAATAAAATCCAATACTGTACTGTCAACAAACAAAAAGAATAGAAACTGAATGAAAAGAACTGTAATTAAATTTTTACAAACAGATGTTAAATCAAAAATTGTAGATGGTCGAGGTTAATGTTGAATACTATCTCCTTAAGATATATTTGTCCCCCACAGTGGTACTAATGGGCTTCATGGACGTCAATCTTCCAGGATACAACGATCAATACCTGGAGAAGAAGCACTCCCATCTACAGGTACGACGAGCCGTCAAGTGTTTTATACTCTCGGACTTTTGAACTTGCACATACCTTTAATGCAATGTAGGTAGCATATTATATGATGCCAAATTCGTGCATG
Source organism: Heliamphora exappendiculata (assembly GCA_034768845.1). Taxonomy (NCBI): domain Eukaryota; kingdom Viridiplantae; phylum Streptophyta; class Magnoliopsida; order Ericales; family Sarraceniaceae; genus Heliamphora; species Heliamphora exappendiculata. The sequence goes on along the minus strand of JAOTRH010484744.1, from coordinate 16,808 downwards.
AGGATGTGTTTAAATAGCCACTGAGGTGACTTTTCGCAAAAGTCACCGCACCTGTGTAGAACTTGTGTAACTTTTCGTCGTCAGGGCTCAAGAGCTCCGTGAGCGCTCTGCGTGCGCCTTATACTGGAGTTTAGGGGGGACCTCTGGCGCTCAAGCACTCAACACTGGAGAGGTGGCGCTCGAGCGCTCTGCGAGCACCTCGCGAGCTCCTTATTATGGTCCACTTTCCACACATTGGCGCTCGAGCGCTCCGCGAGCACCTCGCGAGCTCGTTATTATGGTCCACTTTCCACACATTGGAGCTCGAGCGCTCCGCGAGCACTCCATTCTGGAGAACGACCGTTGAGTTTTTGACCCGTTGGGTTAACGGTAACCAAATTTTAAATTCGAATTTTAAAAATTTTATTTAAATAAAAATTTAAATAAAATATACGAGCCATTTTGATCAGGTCGACCCACAACCCGGACCCGACATGACTCGGCTGGTCAACGACAGCGCGCGCATGTGTGAAATGGGTCGAACCCACCGTGAGGCCGGTCTTCTTCCGTCCACAAAACTGGGTACCCCCAAGAGACCTTCCCCTTAGTCCAACTTTAGTTTATATATATCCACTTAGTTCCTCAAGAACTTTCAATGTGAGATTGAAGTATATACTTCAATTAAACCCAACAAAACCCATGTTCAAGCGACGACTTTAAACCGATTTCTCATTCATCTTTTATTGAATTTGAGTAAATAAATATACGCATTTCATCTCCTTGCGAAAGATAACGCGTAACACCTCGGACTCAGTTCAAAAAATAGATGGGACCCACATTTATTTTTGACCAAAAATTTGCCAAAAATAAGATTATTAAATTCGATTTTAACACAATATGTCTCAAACATTTAAAGGGCACACTTTTTTTGATGGCATTTCTTTGTGAAAGGTTGATTTTTTTCTTCTTATGCAAGGATTTTTTACTTTTTTTTTGAATTGTTTTATTTCTGTCGAGGTACTTTTTTGTTTGACTTATTCTCGGTCAAAAATATATTAAGGCCTAATGCCTCTTTTCGATCACAAAAAAAAAAAACCAATAGTCACAATTCTCCATATTAAAGTTTCCCAAGAATAAATAATAAAGCTCTCTCATAGAATAAGAAAAGTTCTACAAATCTCAGGAAATAAATCAATTTATTTTGGAATTTTCAATACACTTTAGCTACTTTTTATAATTAAATAGATACATATGTACTTTTATAGACTATTTTGATGGTGGTTCATGGTTGGCGTTCATCATTCTGAAAATCTTAAGCCTTCTGTGCTTTTCTTTTGTAGAAGGGGTAATTTGTCAGGGGTTGAATCAACACTATGCATTATGCAGTCCTCAATGGCCTTCTCTTCTCTAACTTTTCCCCATACTACTGAATAGAAGCCAAGAGCTATTATGAATGCCCCAATCACACTGCATAAGATTAGAACAGAAATGGTTTCATCCTTAACACTTTTGAAGTTTCAACTATAAAAAGGTGAAAGAAAAATGAAAATGCAAAAGGCAAAAGGCAAATGCCGATTGTGAGAATGCCATGGCATGGATCTAAATCATCCTATATATATATATGTATATATATATATATATATATTTTACTTGTGACTTTTTATTTATAGCTTCCAATTTAAATCAATAAACATAGATTCTACTGCTCAGAACTATAAGCTTATAACTGTAACAAATATTTATAATTTCTGCTTGAAGTCATAATTTTATTCTTTTAATTATAATTTATAAGTTTATAATTTTAGCTGTGCAAAATTCCCTAATTGATAATGAGAACTATAGTATAAAGAATGTACCTTCCAAGATGGAGAGTATCTCCAAGAAATACAATCCCCATCAGAGGTGCAATGACCATCTCAAGTGGTTTCGCCATTGTCACAAACACAGGCCCCTTCTTTCGCAAAATCCATGCATAAACAGTATTCCGAAATGATACCGTGAAAATTGCCTAAATATTTAATTTCATGTCAATGCCAATGAAATGGTGACACAAAAGAAGGGAAATCTTTTTTTCCATATATTTGTGCTTACATACCGCGTAAAGAATGGTTGCCAACTCAATATCTGGCCTTAGTTTCCAAGCATTTGGGTCCCTTGCTATGACCAAAGCAATTGGGGTTGATAGGATACTGACAAAGATGTAGTAATCACAAGTGTTATCATCAGCTCTGCTGGGTAGGCCTTGATAATCCAAGTCTGGAGAATTTAAACATTAACATTTTAAACTTCTTTTTTAGACATTTAATATAATCAATAAACGGTCAAGTTAACTAATGTTCACTGGACGGTAGATATGCATACTCTTATTGCTAAAACTATACTGTTAGTAACCAATCATAACTACTCCGATGACCTCATTAGAGATGTTAAATGCACACACTTTTTACTTAATGCACCTACTAGATGCATTAAACACTTTTACAGGTGCATAATGCGTCCACTTTAATTCTTAGATAATTAAAAAGACCTCTATTCTTCTCTTATAGTGTTCAATTTGGACCCCCTTTAATAATTTCTTTCTAATTAGAAAAGGCTAGGAGACCTAAATTCATTGCAAATCAACACAAAGTCGATCAAAGAAATACATCAGATGTAACAAAACATCTTCTTAAAAGGATATAAAAAAGCCTCCATGCAAGGATGAAAACAACTCACTACTAGAAAAAGTACTTTTCATCGTGAATTTTTTTGTGTTGACACATTTATTGACGTAAAAAGTATATTTTGTCTCAAATTTTTTTACGTCGGCTCATTTTCTAATGCAAAAAGTGTTTTTTTTAGATAACAATCGTAGCTGACACAAAAAAAAATGAAAAGCCAACACAAAAAATATTTTATTTGAGACGGAAAATGTGGCTGATACAAATAAGTGAAAATTTGATTATTTACGACAGTAAATTAACAATCACAGTATTTTCTTTCCCTCCCGTCTCTCTAAATTCCTCATCTATTTTCTTAACATTCAATACTGAAGTTCCCCCTCCCCCTTTTCTTAACACTAGTAAGAACCGGACCCGAGGTTGTGAAATTGTTGGTGGCGGTGGCAGTGGAGTTTGCTGAGAAAATAAACGAGAATGAGCGAGAAAATGAGGGAAAATGTCATGGGTGCGGATGATAAGAGTGGTTATGAGATGATGCGTTTTCCTTATTCTTGCAATAATAGTAGGAGTGATAGTACAGTTTGGCCGGAGAGCAATGAAGAGAAATCTATGGATTTGGAAAGTTCTAGTAGTAGCAAGTTAGATGAATCCAAAGAGATCGATGAGTTTACGGCTGAAGAAGAGAGAGAAAATGGTGTTTTTTCTTTTCGCGATGAGCGATTCTGTTCAAGCCCTTTTCGATTTGCTCTCCAAAAATTAAAGCCCCTCTCCCGGTCGCTGGACGCCTGTCTTCTCATCGCTGGCCACATCTCTGATTTGCCACAATGAACATGCTCGTCTTCTAATTTTGCTTATGAAAATGTTACCAAAAAATTAGATCCAATACTGAAATTCCCCCTCCTGAGTAAACCCTAGCCCCAAATGGCGAAGATGGTTTTGGCTATTTACAAGTTACAAAGGTACTCTCTCTTGATTATTCTAAGTTTCTAATTGTTATATTATATTAAGCTGTTCTTGATGGTCAGAAGACAAGTTTAGTAGTTCACGGTGGCGTTTCTGATGTTCCCTGGCCTTGTGATTTTGAAACTAGCAGAACACATTCTTCCTTTCGATCTGGCCGAACCGGTGAAGCTGCGCGGAGTTCTGTTTGATTTTATCCACTGTCGGCGTCCGTGTTTTGCCCTCGCATGGTGGGGCAAAAACAACTAATATGATGGGTTTGTTTTTAAACGTATAGAAATTTGTGATTTTTAGTTTTTTTATTTAACTATAATTTATTTTAAATTGTACTTGTTAAAACTTAAATATTGTCTTAAAACATATTTTGTGCACTTCTTCATACATTTTAATTTGTATTAAATGAATATTTTTTAAATATTTAGATATATGAATAAATATATATGAATATTGTTATACGAAGATCACAATGAGTTGAAAAATAGTTGATATATTGTTACAGAAAATGAATGAAAAAATTGAATGTGAATGTGTTAATTTTAATAGTATTTGCTAAAGACAGATATTGTGAACACATGTTGTGTCGGTGTTTAAGTCGTAGCAAAAGGTATAAACACATTTACAATGGTTCAAGGTCATAGCAAATAAATTTAGAGTTTTATATTTTTTGCGTCGACAATTATATTGTCTCTAAAAGTATTTGCGATGGCACACATGCGGTGGCAAAAATTATGTTTCTTGATTAGTATATGCGGCGGCACATATATGGTCGCAAAAAACATGTTATTTTAATAGTATTTTGTATGAAATGTGCTGTCGCTGAAAGGAAAACTGTCGTTGCTAACATTTGCGACGGAAACTTGTCGTCGCTAAAACCATTTTGCGACATTGACCATTGTTACCCCACTTTTGCCATTGCAATGCCGACAGAAATCATTTGCGTTGGAAAAACTCACTATTAGCAACGGAAAAGAGCCGACACAAAAGATCATTTTTCTAGTAATGCCACACAGGTGGAAACAAAATCTCCACTTAGAGCAACACAACATCTATGCATGGATGGCCACAAACCTCCACACAGTGGCAATATTAAAGCGCACAAAAAAAGCTAACAAACAAAGGAAAAAAATTAATATATCAACCGAACTGCATGTTGTCGCTTTTCTTCTACAATCAACTATAATAACTTTGCAATATCTACTCAACTCTTGCAAAGAGATTTTCTAAAGGCTAGCTAGAGTTGGTCGGGTACTCTGAACTTTGTCACTCCTATTTTTTGACAAAAAATATATAATTCAATCATGTGGCCACTAATCTTTGATCAAAATTTTTTTTTGCACAAATGAAGTTCTTGTAAACTCTACAAGATGAACAATTCGCATCACTAAAGTGATGTCATATTTAATTATTATGAGAAAAGAATGTAAAGCTGAGCTCCAATTCTTCAAAAATTGGAGAGGAGGCAAAATACTTGTGCTGTGGGTATATTAAGTAAAAAAAAAATTTGTGCATTTAAAATCTCTCAATCTTTGAGTATTACAATGTGGCTGTTGCTTTTTTCCATAAGAATTATTCTTATCAATAAGAGATACTTATTATTCACCGTCCAAGTAGGTAACATTTTCCATCAGTAAAAGGGCTCCAATTCCAATGTTTGGTTTGCTTTGTTTAAGATGAGATGTACCTGGATAACGAACAATACTGCAAGGAAGAGGCTACCTGAGGCGAGGAGAAAGCCTCCGATCACCCAATTATGCTGCGACGGCGCATGAAAATCCTCACGCAGCGGTATAGAAGTGGGTGAAGTGAAAACAAATAATGATGGGCCTTGGTAAAAAGTCACAATTAATGCCCCCAGAATCGTGATTACGGTGCCAATAGACTTGGCCTGAGTGCTCTTGGATTTCAAATCCAACTTTTCCATCCTAATTAAATCAATATATTATGGGGTATTTGTTTGCGCTTGAATTATAATTTTAAGTTCATAATTTAATTAAAAAATCTAAAAATTTAAATAAGTGCGCTTAAAGTTTTTGATTTATAACTTTTTAATCAAATCAAGAAACACAAATTCTGCTGTTTGAAGTTATAAGAATTTGTTTGGTATTTTGAATAAAATTAGATATGATAGAAGAAATAAATAATGTTATGAGTTTCACGTATTTTTTTAATATCAAAAAATTATAGAATAAATTATGTGTATAGTAAAAAATTTGGTTCATGGTACGATAAGAAATGTAATAAGAGTTGTATGATTTTTTTTTTTGACTTAAATCCTATATGAGTTGGAATTGACTTCTAATATATCATGTTACTAAATTTTAGTTACAATAATTTTACTTTTTTAAGAGTCTTGGAGGTTGCGGGTTTGCATAAGTAAGAGTAGATTAGATTTCTATTTATCTCCTATAAATATGACTGTATTCTTATATAATTAGTATGTGCAAGATGTTTATAAGAGAGAAAATTTATGAGTCGAGTGATTTGTAATTTTTTTTCATATACTAAATTCTTCCACCCTTGAACGGAGGCCAATTGCCGAAGTACGTAAAACCTTTATTTGTGTTTATTTCTTATTAATTTGGACCTTTCTTCCACAATATTTTTTACCGTTAGATCAAGAGGGAAGATAATCTGATATCTGGTACTAATAATACCAAGCGTGGCCTAGTGTTATTAATAGAAAAATGATAACCACCGCCCAATAGGTTTATAATGTGTAGATATCAATATAAAGTATATTGACATATGTAAAAGTGATAGGCTCTACCTCTAAAAGTGTATTGATATTAAAAAAAATTTGTCCTCATTATGGACGGTGGTTAGTATGACTCTTATTAATATTATGAATGAAGAATTAATAATAATCCATCATCCATCGAATAAATAGACACAATCTGCAAAACAAACGTATGATTATTTATCCCTCAAGACAAAAACTGAAATGTGGGCCTCCTATGTATTTTAATTCAATTCGGTATTTCCCTATCCATCGATCCAAACATGCCCTAAGTTTACAACTTTAACAAATTTGGATCGATGACCGATTATTTTGGAACAGCCATTATTTAAGTTGCTAGGGTTGCACACTGTTTTGACCTAGTTTTAAGTTTTGACCTAATTTTCACACATTGTTTTGCCCCAAAATATCATTATTGTATTCTTCCAAAGATTATAGAGAAAAGAGTGAGCCAATAGACGTAGGTACAACTTGTCGAACCATGTAAATCTATGTGTTATGTTTCTTTGATTGTTTTCTTGTTTGTTTTCTATTCTTTAATCACTTGTTCGTGCTTCATGTGATTTGTGAGTGAGATTATCTATCTTGATCAATCTCCAACAACTAATATCAGAGTATCGGGTTTAGAGGTTGAAGAACGTAATATATAAGATGAAGGAAAGATCAAGATCGAGAAGTTCAATGGCTCAAATTTCTCCCTTTGAAGGATGCAGATCGAAAATGTTCTGTACTTGAAGAATTTATTTATTTCTCTGATCGAGGAAAAGCCAAAAAATGCTGCAAGATGAATGAGAAATACTAGATCGTAAAGCCATAGGGACTGTGCAATTAAACCTTGCGCTGTCGGTGATATCCAACATTACAAAGGAGAAGACGATAGTAGATTTGTTAAAGGCGTTGAAAAAGATGTACGAAAATCCCTTAGCATCAAATAAGGTATATCTAATGAAAAGGCCATTTAAATTGAAGATGGAAAAATCATTGCCTAATATCTCAATGACTTCAATACAATCACTAATCAGTTAGAATCGGAGGCTATTGACTTTGATGATGAAATCAGAGCCCTAGCCCTCTTGTCCAATTTGCAAGAAAGTGAAAATGACTTGGTTGTGGCAGTGAGTAACTCATCGGGATCAACAAAGTTGAAGCTAGAGGATGTTGCCAGGTTTATTCTAGAAGAGTAATCACGTAGTAGGACAATAGGAGATGAGTCAATATTTGGGATAATTTTGAACGCTAATGGTAGAGAGAGAAAAAATGACAAAAGAAATCAAAAGGGCCAAACAAATCAAAGATCCAAGTCATTGGGGAAGATCACAGGTGTGGGGTGGCGAGTGTAAATTTGGTGGTTATTTGAACTGTGGACAAAATGGACACTTCAAAAAAGACTTCAAGGCTCCGTGAAAACAGCGGGATGACAAAAATCAAGGGAATAAGGCTACAATAAACATTATTGAGGATGAGAATACCGATGCATTGATTTGTGCTTTAGATTCAGGAGCATCATTCAATGCTACTCCTTGCATGGATATTCTTTATAGTTATGTGAAGGGGAATCTTAGGGAGGTTAATTTGGGAGACGACAAAGCTTGTAATATAGTTAGAAAAGGTAAGGTGTAGATCACACAAGCGAACGATACATTATTAAAGTTGAAGAATGTCATACACGTGCCAACTCTGATAAGGAATTTGGTCTCAGTGGGTCACCTGGTAGAATATAAGATTGTGACGTCATTTAGAGGAGATTCCTAAAAGATGAGAAAATGGTTATTGGTTTTGGCCTGGGATTAAAAGGAGGATACTTTGTATGTATTCTCAGGTTTTTATAGCAGAATATCAATGGCATCATCTGGGGTTGATGCAATAAATGGGACAAATGGCTTGGTCACATGAAGGAGAAGGGAATGAAGGTAATGGCTCAGAAAGTGAAGCCACCAGGAATTGAGTCGGTCAATTTAGAATTATGTGAAAACTGTATCTTCAAGAAATAGATGAAAGTCAGCTTTACAAAGAGAACAAAGACTCTAAAATCAGAACGGCTGGAACTGGTTCATACTCCTGTTTGGGGACCGTCTCAAGTACATTGACTTGGCGGCACGTAGTACTTTGTAACTTTCATTGATAGTACTACTAGAAAATTATGGGTTTATTTCTATAAGAACAAGTCAGATGTGTTTGGCATATTCAAGAACTAAAAGGCCCTAGTTAAGAATGAAACTAGTTAGAAACTAAAGTTTTGAAACCTGATAACAACAGTATGTACTACAATAAGGAGTTTGAGAACCATTGTGCAGCTAACGGGATCAGAAGTTTAAAGGCTATCCCAATGAAACCATGCCAGAACACAGTGGCAAAATGCATGAATAAGATAATCCTGGAGTGTGCCAGGAGTATGCGGTTGCATGTCGAGTTGCTAAAGTAGTTTTAAGCAGACGTAATGAAAACAACGGTGTATCTGATCAACATAGGACCTTTAATTTTTTGAACTGTAGATTTTCAGAGGAAGCATGAACCGAGAATAAGGTAAAATTTTCTCATTTACGTATGTTCGAATGTATAGTCTATGTTCATATTGAGCCAGAAAATAGGGGTAAGCTTGACCCTAAGTCTCGGAAGTGTGTTTCTGTTGGTTGTGGCATTGATAGTTACGGGTATATGCTATGGCACCTTGAAAATAGAAAGACTAAGTCTCGAAAGTGTGTTTGTGTTGGATATGACACTGATAGTTACGAGTGTAATGTTATGGGACCTTGAAAATAGGAAGACTATTAGGAGTATGGATGTAGTGTTTAATGAATTTGCTTTATTAAAAAATAGACAGGATTAGAAAGGTGAGACCGTAGATGAGTCAGACTATGTTGAGTTGAGGGGCTATCTAATAAAATCTTGGAACCTAGGGATGAGGGGCCATAGACTCCAATTCCTAGGAGGTCTACCATAATTAGCAGGCCTACAATTCCTTACTCACTTTTATTGCACTATCTATTATTGACTAACAATTGTGAGCTAGAATGATTTAAAGAAGCTTTGCATGTTGAGGCAAATGAGGTGTGAAAACATGCCATGGATGATGAGATAGAGTCTCTATTATCAAACCAAACTTGGGACTTGGTAAAGTTGCCTACGAAAAAGTCAAAATTACAAAACAAGTGGGTTTAAATGATGAAGTAAGAATATGATGGAAGTAACTAGGACAAGGCAAAGTTGGTAGTCAAGGAATTTAGTAGAAGCTGATGATAGACTACACTAAGATATTTTCAAAAGTTGTGAGAATTTCTACCATCAAGACAATATTGAGTATTGTGGCTACAAAAGAATTGCATCTAGACCAGCTAGATGTCAAGATAACATTCCTTCATGAAAATTTGTAGGAGTAGATTTACATGCACCAACCACAAGGTTACTCGATCAAAGGGAAAGAAGAGATAATTTGCAAGCTAAAGACAAATCTATATAGGGTAAAATAGGCACCCAAGCAATGGTACAAAAGGTATGATAGCTTCATGACCGACACGGTATTTAGTGGATGTCGTGAAGATCACTATTGTTTTATTAAGATGTTGGCCACGTCATATTTGGTAGTCCTTTTTTGTGTAGATAACATGCTGATTGCTGGATCAAACATAGATGAGATTTCTAATCTCAAGGCACATTTGTCCAAGGAGTTTGCTATGAAAGATTTGGAGGCAGCCAAACGAATCCTTGGCATGAGAATTAGTAGGGACAGAGAGCAAAAAACTGAAGCTTTTACAGTTAGAGTATATTGAAAAGTCCTACAACAGTTCAACGTGGAAGGTGCTAAGCCTGTTAGCACACATTTGAAAAGTCATTTCAGGCTTTCAAAGGAACATGGAGCTGTCACAAAGGAAGAGAAATAGTTACATGGCTAAGGTACTATACGCGTCAGCCGTAGGTAGCTTGATGTATGCCATGACTTACACAAGACTAGACATTTTCTATATGGTGGGAGTTGTAAGCATGTTTATGTCCAATCCGAGCAAGGGGCACTAGGAAGCAACAACGTAGATTCTGAGGCATCTTAGAGGTACAGCAGATTATGCTATGTGCTATGATGGCTTGGTAATTTAGTTGCAAGGTTTTGTGATTTTAAACCTAGCAAGGGACATTACAGTAGATATAGTACCACCAGGTATATGTTTACATTGGGTAGTGTAGTAGTCAGCTGGGTCTCTAGATCGCAGAAGATTATGACTATCTCTACCACAAAGGCAGAATATGTAACAGTCACAGAAGCATGCAATGAGTTGAAATGACTGAAGGGTTTCTTTATAGAGTAGGGTAAAGAACAAGACAAATATTAGTTATTCGATAATAGTTAGAGTGCTATACATTTGGTACAGAATTGGACGTTCAATTCAAGGACCAAGCACATCGACATCAAATATCATTTTAGTTGGAAGAGGGATAATTTGACCTAGAGAAGATTCACACGAATGAGAATCATGCGGACATGTTTACAAATGTGGTGATAGTGGAGAAACTGGAATACTGTTTAGGTTCAGTTAGTCTTCAAGCATAGAAGCTGGGAGGATAGCTCACACTGGTTTTCTTGGTTATTTTTTTAGGCAACGACAATTTTTGGGTATTGAAAGGCTTACTTCAAGTGAGAAATTAATAAAATGTGAAGAAAATCCATCTGTGTAATAGACAGATCGATCGGTCCCGATCGATCAGTTTGCTAAAGTATTATGAGCTGCCCAAATGGATTGATAGACAGATTGATCAGGATTAATAGACGAATCGATCGTTCAAGGACTGATTGATCAGTCTGGAGCAATACTGCAAATAGTCAAAGATAGATCGATCCACAGATCAATTAGGATCGATTACCGATCAATCAGTCTAGAGACCGATCAAGCGGTTTATTTTGGGATTGTAATTATTTAAGTTGCTAGGGTTTCGGTTGTTCTAAGTTTCGACCTAGTTTTCACACATTGTTTTGTTACAAAACATCATTCTTGTATGTTTTCCTGGCACAAGGATTTTCAGCTTCGTAATTAGCCTAATTACTAGCTATAGTAAACTCCTTCGTTTTGTAGCTAATTTTTCTTCTTCTTCCTTTATGTACAATGAAGTGAGCAAAACTGAGATCAGAAAGCAAAGTAAAATAAAGTGAGCAACTGTGCAGCTGGATGCCCCTCCACTCGAGGAAGTGAAGGGCTGCCATCCGAATCACCAAACTCAAATCTCCCATCGATAAGCATGAACTCAGGCGGCGCCACGCCGAGATTAGAGAGACTTTGAATCAGCACTTGTTTTGGACTCCTAGGATAGAGACAATAAACGGTGCGATCCTTAGCATAACATGGAAGGTACATCAAAAAGATTTTTGGCACTCCCAGGTCTAAGAAGTAAGAGTAGTTCAGGGCGACTATAGACATCACTAAAATAAATAGGTTTTTGATATGCAACACAGATATAGAAATCACACAAACAGATAAACCAACCAACACATATGAGACAAGAGATTTTTACGTGGAAAACTCTAATAAGGGTAAAAAATCATGGGACTAATCCTAATCCGAGAAAACAAACACTATAAATGAGTTTGGTTACAAGAAAAGTCTTACAAGACCAGTTGAATCCTCAACCTAAGGCTACCCATCTTCTTACCGAATCCTTGTGAGCCAATTCTGTGTTTGTTTGTCGCATAAATCCTCCTACGGGCTTTGTCACTTGAGACTCTTCTCAAGTACTGGTTGCAATGATCAGGATGATGAATTGACGATGAACTTTAAATGTGTTAAGCTAACATGAGATTGCCAATTCTTGCATAGGAACTCCCCCTCACGATGTTCTGACACAGCCTCTCAATCAAAACAAACTAAAACACTTGCTTACCTATGTTTCCTAAACAGAAAACAGTATATATCTCCCCAAAAGCTACTAATCCTACATAATATAAAATTTGTCCTCAAGATAGACCGCTTGAGCGGTCTTTAGACCGATCGAGCGGTTATGCCAGAATGAACATAAATACTGTTGCTGAGAGGTTAAGCTTTAGGAACTGTTAATAGCATCTATCTTGACAAACCTACAAACACAACTTCCAACCACCAAACGTGCATCATATCAAAGTATAATGTAAAGATGCAATGTTAAACAATGTGTCACAGATTTGCCAACATAAGGAGTTAAGATCATTAGGAGAATATATCATAACAATCTCTTCATTTGACAATTCTGTGACAATCACAAGTTAATCCTAATAAGAATAACAAAACCCACAAAAATGAGGCATAAAACATTCAAGAGCAACGCGGACCTAAAAAGAAAAACAAATAAAACCAAGTAAGAACAGTGCCAATCCAAAGAAAAAGTATATCTCAAAGTATCCAACATGACCAAACACTATCTAAAAACAACCTGTCCAACACTATCCAAAACAATGTATCTATCCAACCCAAAAACAATGTATATCCAATATATCCAATGTATATCCATAAAGCCAAAACCAACCAAACTACACTCCCCTTTTGGCACGAAATTGCCAAGAAAAGTCATTAAGGGGGAGGAAGCTGAGCACAGATAAATGCCATGAATTCCTGCTGCTCCTGCCAGACAGCATGCTGATGTTGAATGAGACATTGAACATCTGCACGGAGAAGGTTGACTTCATCCCGGATCAAACCGACCTCTGCCTCCAAGCGAGTCAATCTATCAAGAACTTCTGGCTCTGGGGGAAGGTCTACGTCAGGATTAATGCCCAACTCCGCTGGATCAGTAGTGCCCAATCCCGAAGAACCTATAGATGGGGAAACCCAAGAAATATGGGAAGAACTCTGTTTAAGAGTGGCTTTCGAGATAGGTTTGGGAAGGAAGGCAAGCTCATCAGGGTGAGCGCCGAAGTGATATTCGAGGACATGAAGGGACCGTAAAAACTGGGTGATGAAGAACCCAAAAGGAAGTCCAAAAGAGGACTTGCCGCCAACCACGCGCACTATAGCGTAAAACGTGACAAGACAAATATAAACGGTCTTACGATTAGTAATAGCCCACATTAGATAGCCATGAGGCTGGAAAATCTCAAAGGTATGACCTTTCGGGGCAATGTTGGCACAAATGATTAGATTGAGTAAACGATAATCCGGGGTGAGGTCTCGTTGAGGAATCAAGACTCCACCTACCCTTGTACGGGAAGACCCACAAATGGCTGACGTCGTCGGATCATAATCAAAAGCTTCCTCATGAAAGAATGAGGAGCGAGGAAAAATGGGATCATTAGGTCGAGACTCGAGACTGAGCCACGAAGCAATAGTGTCTAGAGTGAAGGTGAAAGCAATCCCACGGACATGCCCAGAAAAAGTGCCAATCTCAGATGATTGCTCGACAAGAGAGTTATAAAACTCTCTGACTAAGGTAAGATTCACGGACAAGGACGACTGAAAGGACAAAGGAGATTCCCACTTAAGAGTGAGAAAGGAATCTATAATGGTGGTCTCTGGGAAATCTCTATGGACAACGCTCCGTTCAAACAAGAATGGGCGTGTGGCGTATGACTCGAGGAAAGTTTTCAACAACGTTTTGGATTGAAATCTTTGTGAAAGCTCGGTAACGTTGCCCGGGGCTGTGGATTTGGCTCGGTACTTAGGAGGGATGCTTCTAGGGTAGAATCTAAGACCACATGTAAGAAAGATAAACAACCCCAAACCAAGAAGCCCGAATCACAAGACCAAAAGAACGAGAACAAACAAACCATAACTCCTAAACAGTCAGACAAAAAAAAAAGAACCCTATATAAAATCAAAAAAAAATTTGAAAAAAAAACTAACCCTAAGCACGAGAGAAAGAATGAATAGGAGCAAAAGCATACCCGTGTGACGATCAAACTACACGTGGCGACCGTGAAAGCTTGAAGCTTGAAGCTTGAAGGCTACACCACCAGAGAGAGATGACGATCCAGAGAATAGAGACACCAACCGAGAGTGAAACAAAAAAAACCTAGATCACAATTTTAAAAAATAACTTTGGGCTCGAAGACCGCTCGATCGGTCTAAAGACCGCTTGAGCGGTGTCCCTTATGAGAGAATAAAACACGAACAACTCAAGAGAAATCGAGAGTAAATAAAGACCGCTCGAGTGATCGCTCGATTGGTCTCTTGGGTGGTCAAACCCTTACTTCGGTATGAGAGACAGAGGACTGAAGAATCGAGGAGGTCTAAGGACCGCTTGATACATCGCTCGAGTGGTGCAGCGGGTGGTCACTATATAAAGACAAAAAAACTCAAAGAACACTTAAACCAAAACAAGGAGAGAAAAACTAGAAAAGAAAGAACAAAAAAAAAAGATTTAAGAGGAAATACACACTCAAGAAGAAAAGAGTACCAAGATGAAATCTAGCCTATAGGGATGCAATGCTTGATGATACACGTAGAGGCATGGCTAGATAACTATGTAATAAAGTCCACTCATATAAACCATGAAATGCATTTAGAATGACTTCTATGATAGCCTGTGAGTGTGTGAACTGAGATGTACAAAGGTAGAGAGTTTTAACACATATCGAAACCAACGATGCATGATATTCTTAACCATATTAGAGAGCAATGAGGTACACACAATGAATTCATTTTGACCCAAACAAGCTCGTCAAACAAACTCCCCTTTAAGCTAGGCACGGAAGAAAAAATAAGCATGGATCCTCTGGCGGCTACCATACTAAGATGTGCGAGAAAGCATGGCACGCTTAGGTAGCCATTTCTAGATTTAACCTTTTTTTTTATTTATAAAAAAGCCACGAATGTAAAGGCGACTTTCACACTAGTACGAACGAAAAAACACGATTCGCATAGGTAGCCATTTCCTTAGAGACAAACGCATTTTGGCAATCAAACTGAGGTGGCTACACACTAGTACGTACCAAAAGACATTGTCCGCATAGGTAACCATTTTCTCAAACAACAAAACAAAATTTTGCCCAGCTTAAAGTGAAATTCACCTTTAGAGAATATGAGGGTTGTCAATGGATCATTGCATGTAATCAAGAAAAACTAATACAGACTTAGAATTCAAACACCAGTAGATTCTAGTATACGAAAAACCAAACTAACCCAGACAACCAGTGGTGTATAGAGTAGAATGAGATCCGACTGTATTTCCAGAATTATATGAGAGTACCAAAACCACTACAGAGAATAGCACGTCTCCAGGTGTACAAGCAAACAAAGCAAACATACAAATTCAAAGATTTTCAACCGGTACTTAAAACTTCATACAAAGTGTCCAACCCCCTTTTTTTGATTTTATTTTTAGAAAGAAAAACACTACTCGACAAGATAGACTCCTAGAGTTTTCCTAAGAAACTCAAACCGAGGATGATCAAGAAATTTAGTGAGAATGTCTGCTCGCTGTAACTCGGTGTTTATATTTTCAAGAATCACAATGCCATCTTCTACGAGATCCCAAATGAAGTGATGAAGAATGTCAATATGTTTCACTCGAGAATATTGAACAGGGTTCTTAGAGATGTTTATAGTACTAGTGTTGTCGCAATACAACATGATAGGACCCTGTTCAAATCCATAATCAGACAACATTTGCTTCATCCATAGACGCTGAGTGTAACCACTCCCAGCTGCTATGTATTCAGCTTCAGCTGTAGAAAGAGAGATGACATTTTGCTTTTTGCTATGCGAGGAGATAAGATTGTTTCCTATGTAAAAACACCCACCTAATGTGTTTTTTCTATCATTGACACTCCCAGCCCAATTAGCATAAAAAACCCATGATATCAGTAGTAGTATCATATATAAACCAAATCTCATACCCAGAAGTCCCATTCACGTATTTGATGATACATTTGACATCTTGTAAATGAGACTCTTTGGGACTCGCCTAATATCTTGCACAAATCCCAACACTAAAAGCTATGTCAGGGTGACACGCAGTCAAGTACAACAAACTGCCGGTCATACTCCGCTACATGGTCTGGTCAACAGATTTGCCAGACTCATGTTTGGACAGCTTAGTTGTGACACTCACCGGAGTTCGGGCATGTTTCGAACTTTCTAGACCAAATTTCTTAACTAGATTCCTAGCACACTTAGATTGAGAGATAAACATGCCTGATTTAGTTTGTTTGATCTGAAGCCCTAAGAAATACTTTAACTTACCCATTAGGCTTATTTCAATCTCAGTGCTCATTTCTTTAGAAAAGTCTTTCACAAGAGTATCATCAGTAGACCCAAAAATAATGTCATCAACATAGATTTGAGCTACAAGTATGTCATTGCTCTGTGTGTAAATAAACAAGGTCCTGTCAACGCCACAAATGTTTCTCTAACAGGTATGAAGTTAGCCTATCATACCAAGCTTTGGGAGCCTGTTTCAACCCGTAGAGAGATTTTTTAAGTTTCAGAACATGATTTGGTAAGTTCGGGTCAACAAACCCTTTAGGTTGCTCTACATAGGCTTCTTCTCTAAGATCACCATTCAAGAAGGCACTCTTGACA
>JAOTRH010484733.1:0-24959 GCA_034768845.1 Heliamphora exappendiculata | reverse complement strand
GTAAAAAATTAACTTGACGGGCAAACGCCGAAACGGGCTCCAGATAAAAATTTTGACGTCGAACGATCAAAAATAAACCCGTGCAATCAAAGTTAATTTAGAAAAATACCTTTTGTAGATCTAATCTTCAACTACGACTTGATTCCGTGTTGAAACTCTGGTCAGATCTTCTACTGTATTCCCTTACGCGATCCTCGAAGGTAGTGTGTGTTACGATACTTCGAAAACTCGTATCGACAAAATTTCGATATATTTAAGTCTTGAAAAAAAAATATAATATGTGATAATAATGATATCAAATCGATTACAAACTGGTTCAGTCTACCCGCGTATATATAGGGCTACAGCAGGGACCTATAGAGTAATTATGAGTTAGACTTCCAGTAGAATACAGACACCTACTAGAGGTTTCTGCAATTATGGAAAGACGTGTAGTGATTTCTATAATTTTCATAAAATATTAAATTACAGTTCACACCTCTAAAGAACTATAATTGTACTCTGACCCATATTCTCAAGACTTTCTTGCATTGAACTCATGTTATTAAATGCTTACCATTTCTCCATACGTTAAGATTTTCGATACTCGTTAATTAAATTTAATTACTCACAATTTAATTTAATCGGTATCTTGATATTCCTTAAGCCATTCCGCTTAACTTATTTGACCGCCTGATAATTAAATCCACCTGCAAGGTTTAGCCCGATCAAAACTTATAAGCATCATTAAGGAGATATCGTCAATTCAGATCTTTGGGACGTAGATTCTGTCAATAATAAATATTTGCTATATAAATAATACCGCTATCTAACTCACTGGGAATATAGACCCATATAAGATCGCACTCTCTAATGAATCAAAACAACGAATATTAAATATACGCAAATCAATAATTATTCAGGATTAAGAGGATATGCACTATTCCTAATAATCTTGGGGTGTGAATTAATTTATATAGTTAGTAGTCAGTACAAAATTAATTACCCCAAATATCCCGTTCAATACACACAAATTGTACTGACACGGAGAGTTGAAATAATAGACGGCACTATTATCTGTTTCCCATAAGCAAGACAGGCCTACTAAAACTCTATGCCACAGTCGTACTGATGGTATGTCCATTTCCATCTAAACTGTGAAAATAAAACTTATATTCTGCAAGAACCTAAAATTTGATCTTCTGCATGTAAGCTGTACTCTACATACCAGATTAAATACTATACAGAATATTAGACATCCATGCATATGAAATAAATGATACATATACATTGCTTATAAAGATTCTCATAAAATAGAAAATTAAATACTAAAAATATAGTTTTAATTGTACCAACCCTAACATCAGGGACAGCGGCGAACAAAATTAGGGGAATCAAGAGCGAGTGTATGCTCTCGTGGAGCCCAGTACGCCAGTGGCACCATTGTGCCGGACACTGCAGCCTGTCCTTCAATCATACGTGGTACATTCTTAGTGTACCATTCTTGGGCCAGTGGTTTCGTTGATACCAGAGCATCACATTCTTTCATCTCATCTACATTCGCATATGCATTGGGGTTAGTGGTAGACTTGTTGGGCAGTGCTTTACATATAGAGACGCTGATGGGTGAGACTACCGTGTTGAGACATGTCTGTAGAGCTTGTGAGATGAAAATTGTCGACCGCCATTTGGTATTTGATTTTATCGTGCTTGATATGACCTCGCTTGATATCATCTTGGGGATGGATTGGTTGACCACTTTTCGTGCCTTCATTGATTGTGACCAGCAACGGGTGTTTGTTTGCACACCAGAGGGGGATTCCCTTTATGTTGTGGGTGACCAGGACAACAGTTTAGCACCTAGATCCCTTAGCTCGCGGAGCCATGATGGCCTTAGCTACCTTTTCTCGGTCCTATCGGTGAGTGAGATTGATTCTACTCGGGGAGAGCTTCCTTCCATTGTCTGTGATTTTTTAGACGTGTTTTCAAATTATTTGTTTGAGCTTTCGCTATAGCGGGAAGTCGAGTTTTTCGTAGACCTCATTCCAGGAACAACCCACATTTCTATGCCTTCATACCGTTCTGCACTGGCTGAGTTGAGAGAGTTGAAAGTGCAGGACCAGGAGTTATTGGACAAGGGGTTCATCCGCCCCAGTGTGTCTCCTTGGGGAGCTCCAGCGTTGTTTACAAAGAAGAATGATGGGTCGTTGTGTCTTTGTATAGATTATCGTAAGTTGAACCACGTGACCGTTAAAAACAAGTATCCTATGGCTCGTATTGACGATTTGTTTGACCAATTGAGAGGTTCGTGTTATTTCTAAAAAATTGACTTGAGATCAGGTTATCATTAGTTGCGGGCCAAGAAGGAAGACATTTCGAGGATGGCCTTTCGTACCCATTATGGACATTTTGAGTTCTTGGTTATGCCTTTTGGACTGACTAACGTGTCGACAACGTTCATGGATCTTATGAACTGTACCTTTCACCCTTACCTTGATCGATTCATGGTGGTGTTCATGGACAATATCTTGATATACTCGTCATCGGAGGAAGAACACAAGGAGCATCTTCCGATTGCCTTATAATTGTTGCGGGAGCATCGATTATATGCTAAGTATAACAAATGTGAGTTTTGGCTACCCGAGGTAAAGTTTTTGAGCCATATAGTTTCAAGAGATGGGGTGGCAATGGATTCATCCAAGATCGAAGCTGTAACAAAGTGGGAAAGACCGAAAAATGTGTTCGAGATACGGAGCTTCTTGGGGTTAGTAGGTTGTTACCGCCGGTTTGTAAAGAATTTCTCTAGGCTTGCAGCGCCTATGACACGCCTTACACAGAAGGGAATTAAGTTCGTATGGAACGACAGTTGTGAGCTCGCCTTCCAGACATTGAAGATAAGGTTGACTAGCGCGCTTATTCAGATTATACTGGAGGGAGGACTTGGTTATACCGTTTATTGTGACGCCTCGCGCGAGGGGCTTGGGTTGCTTTTTAATGTAATTGGGTAAAGTGGTGGCCTATGGATCGAGGCAGTTGAAGGTTGATGAGAAGAACTACCCTGCGCACGATTTGGAGCTTTCTGCAGTGGTCTTTACTCTAAAGACCTAGAGACACTAACTGTATGGAGAACGCTTCAAACTATTCTCGGATCAAGAGAGTTTGAAGTACTTATTTTCACAAATGGATATGAATTTGTGCCAAAGGAGATGGATGGAGTTCTTGGGAGATTATGATTTTGATCTACAATATCATTCGGGCAAGGCCAATGTGATAATTGATGGCCTTAGTCAGAAGTCTTTGAGCACGTTAGCACGCGTGGCCATGAGGGAGTGGAGTATGCTCGAGGAGATCGAAGAATACGACCTTTGTTTGGGGAAGTCTAGTGAGTGTATTACCTTGTTTACGGTGGTTTCTCAACCCACGCTTGTTCACCGTGTTGTTGAGGCACAACAATCGGACACAGAGAGTTTGCTGTTTTGGGAGCGAGTCTAGAGTGGCGAGAATGCCAAGGAGTGAGCTATCCACTCTGATTAGAGCCTGCGGTTTGCATGGTGAATTTTTGTACCGAAAGTTTGTCATGAAGACGTGCTTCATGAGTTTCATCATTTGCGCTTAGTGGTGCATCCAGGTGGCACCAAAATGTATCATGACATACGTAGATAGTTTTGGTGGAAAGGTATGAAGAAAGACGTTGCGCTTTTCGTCTAGCATTGTCTCACTTGTTAGTAAGTGAGGGCTGAGCATTAGAGACCAACAGGTTAGTTGCAACCCTTGCCAGTGTCAGAGTGGAAATGGGAGAACATTACTATAGATTTTGTTTCGGGCCTTCTAAGGTCACCGAGGGGGCATGAGCCATATGTGTTGTGGTAGACAGACTAACCAAGTCAGCACATTTTCTACCTATTCGCATAACAGATTCAGCTGATAAGCTTAGCAAGCTCTATTTAAGTGAGATTGTTAAACTCCACGGAGTGCCAGTTTCCATCGTTTCTGACTGAGATCCTCGTTTCACGTCGCAATTTTTGGCAGAGCTTACAGTCAGCTATGGGGACAAGCCTACTTCTTAATACTGCTTTTCATCCCCAGATAGATGGTCAGTCAGAACGCACCGTTCAGATACTCAAGGATATATTACAAGCATGTGTTCTAGATTTTCGTGGATCATAGGAGGACCATTTACCGTTGGTGGAAATCACCTACAACAACAGTTATCAATCAAGCATTGAGGCGGCGCCTTATGAGGCATTGTATGGTAGACCGTGTAGGTTACTCGTTTGTTGGACCGATGTTGGTGAAACAGCCGTGTTAGAACCTGAGCTTGTGCGTGAAACTACAAAAAAGATCATCGCGATCTGTAAGTGTTTAGTGACGGCCCAAAATTGTGAGAAGAGTTAGTAAAATAAGAGAAGGAGACCATTAGCGTTTGAGGTGGGAGACCATGTGTTTTTGAAGGTCTCGCCACGAAAGGGTTTGAGGAGATTTGATAAGAGTGGAAAGTTATTGCCGCATTTGATCATGCCACTGGAAATGGTTGATAGGATTGGAGAGGTGGCCTATTGTCTTCTAGCCTTGCCACCACAGTTAGCCTTCGTGCACAACGTTTTTCACGTGTCTGTGTTGCGTAAGTATGAGCCGGACCCATCCCATGTTTTGGATTGGATGGAGTTGAGGGTAGAGGATGATGTTACCTATAAGGAGAGACCGATAAGAATTCTTGACGCCAAAGAACAAGTCTTACGAGGGAAAACTAATTCAGTATGTGAAGGTGTTATGGTTTCATCACGGCATTGAAGAAGCCATGTGGGAGCAAGAATTGGAAGTTCACAGAAACTACCCCGAGTTATTTAGTTCTTGATGCATGTGTAATTTTGGGGATGAAATCTCCTACGTGGTGGAGGTTGTAGGGACTCGGTCCGTTATTATTTTCTTGTATTAATGACAAACACATATGTTAGGTTCGGTGGTAATGGAGAAGTGTGTGGATCTTACGTGAGTATTAATTCTTGAGCTTGTATATGTTCGCCAACAATAGTTAAGTGTAAGGTTATGCACGAGAGCGTTGTTGTGTGGTGCTTATTGTGTGTTTGGTTCAGTTTTGACCTTTATGATTCGGGATTTTTGCCCAGTTTGATTGCTCGAGTGGAGGGTAGACCGCTTGAGCAGATAGGTGGCTGATAGGTCCTGAGTGAGGGGTCCGCACGAGCAGTAGGGGACCGCTCGAGCGGTAGGGGTCCGCTCAAGCAGACAATCGGCGAGGAGACTTTAAATGTCACGATTTGGGCTCTTTTTCTTATTTTGTTCTTCCCTCTCTCTAGATTTGAAAGGAGGAGCTATGGTTTGGGTTTAGAGGCTTGTTAGAGCTCTCTTGGCTTCTCTCGGTGAGTTTTCTTGCTTTTCTCTCGGTGGCTCAACCGTAGGAGGCTTGATCTTAGCGTTAAAGACATTTTCTTACCTTTCGATAGGAGGATCAGGTGTTGGGGACTTGTTAGGGTATTTTTCTCGGTGCTAAAGCTTCATAAAGGTAGGATCTATGACTATCCATGAGAATCTACGTGATATGAGTTGTATTTTGAAATGTATGAACATAAAAGCATGAAATTGGTATTTTTGAAGCCCTAGGTTAAGATTCGATGTTTATGAAGGTTAAATCTTATATTTACGAATGATTTAACTTAATTCTATCTTTGCGTGGTCATTGAATACGGTTCAATGTAAAAAATGTTGAGTTAGGGTTTTAAATTGAGTTGAAACCATGGAAATTGGGGATTTTGTGGTTGAGGGACCCATATGTTGAAATTGATGTGGTTTTTTGTAAATTGAGGATTGGGATAACCTATTATACTTATATCTCATGGATTATGTGGTATATGCTAGTATCGGGTATGTAAATTTGGGATTTTTAATGTAAAACTGGGTTGACGGTTGGACTCGTATCGATTGTTAATAAAATGGGATGATTAAATGAATAAAGTACCGTGTGATGAAATTGAATGATTAAATTTGTGCATGAGTTGCTCCTCGATGAAAGACCAAAAACTTGTGCAATGTAAGGTAAGCCCATCCTTCGGGTGAATCCCCGTAAAAGTATGCTCTT
Source organism: Heliamphora exappendiculata (assembly GCA_034768845.1). NCBI lineage: Eukaryota > Viridiplantae > Streptophyta > Magnoliopsida > Ericales > Sarraceniaceae > Heliamphora > Heliamphora exappendiculata. Next base: position 18,886 of record JAOTRH010484733.1, on the reverse strand, counting down.
GGGTGGACTACCCATCGATGTTTTCGTGAAAAACAAAAATGTGTGTTCTCCATGTCGGGCTATTGAATGGGTATTTATCTCTCGGATCTCGTGTGAACCGGTGGTGATAAATACGCCAGAGTCTATAGGCGCCGACCGGCTTGGTACTTGAATGAATTGATGAGATAGTTGGGTTGGTAAAACCTCAATCAGATAAAATGATGCGATATGAAAACATGTTGAATAGATTGGGAATGACAAGATGATTGAGGATAATGGTTAATTTCACCGACACTATGAAGTATTGAATGATAATCCTTTTACACAAAACTTGGTTATGTATTGGGAATTTGACTTAGGACAAACAGTGTGGTTTTCAGTTAAACTTATGTGTGCATCTCGCATAACTATCTTCATATGTCATGCATATGTTCATTGCTAGTCTTTTTCCTACGAGCTTTGGCTCATATTGTTTAACAACATTTCAGGTGATAGCAAAAAGAAGGTTGTGGACTGAGATGTTGATAGCCGAACCCCTTTTTAAGTAGTGGATATGATTACCCTTTATTTCTACCATCTTTTGAGAAAAGAAATTGTAAGGATGTAATTCCCTCTTGAAACTTAGTTAATTGTTATGTAAGTTGGAGGAACCCTTTGTAAGACCACCCTAAGGTCATGTTCACATATTTTATATGCATGTGAGGGCATTGGGTTATGGCTTAGATCGAATTTCTTGATTTTGAGATGAAGTAGTATAGTTTCAAATGTTCAACTTCCAAGTTTTTAGGTCAAACGGAGTTGTCTCCCTTCCAAATGCATGTTTCACTTAATGTTTGGACCTATCAAAAAGCATGTTTGAGACTTATGATAATAAAATATTTTTCCCAACTTTTAGAATTCTTTTTAGGTTTTTGGCCAGGATGCTCCAAGGTACCTCATCGTTCGAGCGGTGGAGAGCTCGCTCAAGCAGACTCCGCTGGGTGGTTTTCATTGAAAAAAATTGTTTGTGAATAGGGTTTTTCATAAATATGTTTCAACTACCTTTTGGGCTATAAATTGACTATTTGTCAGGGGTTGTGTTACAAAGAACTAATCGACTTATTGGGAGAAATTTCCTATCCTTTCTCAATTTTTATTGTTTTGAAATTTGGAGGTTACAACGGTGACCCCTAAAGCTGAATCCTCCGAATTTTTCAAAAAATCATCTCAAACTTTCAACTTTGGTCACATTTTAATACTTGAATCCTTCCATTAACACACCCATATCAATATCATTCATCACCAGGTATCTCAATTTCACTTTCATATATCACTAATTCAACCGTTAACAAGCAAATTTTTATGGCACCCATGCCCAAACTTAATTCGGTCTCTTCTCTTTACCAAAAACATGAAAGAACAAAATAAACAGGTACCGGGTTGTTATAGGCATAACAGACGAGATCCAACAATATCTCGATGGGAGGTATATATTGGTCCTCCTGAAGCAACTTGGCGAATTTTTTGCCATCCTATGCATGAAGAGATTCCTACAGTTGTACGATTGGCGGTCCATTTACCGGGAATACATCGTGTCCTGTTTGATCCAGCCAAATCATTGGACAAAATTGTGTCTAGAGCTGAGCAATAAGTGTCGACTCTAATTGGTTTCTTTGCATATTGTGCATCGAATGAAGCTGTATGCGCATTTATCTACCAAGAACTTCTGCAACATTTTGTTTGGGACAAGCCTCACAAACTATGAAGACCAAGGCAAAGAGGGTTTGTAATTGGAAAAATGTACTTTGTTAGCTCTAATGCAGGTGAAAGATTTTATTTGCGATTGTTGTTGACTGTTGTCAAAGGATCAAAATCATTTGAAAGCTTGAGAACGGTCAATAATATTTTGCACGATACATTTAAATCAAGATGTATTGCGAAAAGGCTTTTAGAGGATGATAAAGAATGGATGCAATACCTTCAAGAGACTGCGATAATGAAAACATGATACTAGCTTAGGAGATTGTTCATTGTTATTCTCACATAATGTTCTCCATCGCAGCCACATGCTTTGTGGAATCAGTCCTTAGCGGATATCTGTGACAATCTTGCTCATAAGATTTGTATGATGTTTGCTATTCCTAATCCAATAGGGGCTCAAATTGAAGATTACGGGTTGTATCTTCTCGATCAATTTCTTTAACAGTCAGGTAAAACCTTGAAGGATTACCCGCTCATGCCACAACCCAGTGGAAATTGGAGTTCCGTCGTTGGTAATAGATTGATATTAGAACATCAAAAACTCTGTGACACCTCATCTTCTGGGCACGTCAAGACATACATAAGTTAGATAAGGGGAATATTCTAACAATTTATTCATATTTACATATCATAAATATTATTTCATTAAGAATTTTGAACTGTTCAAAAGTATATAATAATTACAGTTTCACCAAGAAATTTTAAAAATTACAATAAGCACAGGAAAATTGAATCAAAAACAGCAAAATGAGAAGACTGGAATCTTCAGCAAGCATCGTCGAAATTCTCTTGCATATATTTAATATTCGTTGCTTTAATTCATTAGAGGGTGTGATCTTATATGATTCTATATTCCCGATGAGTAGGATAGCGGTATTATTTATATGGTAAATATTAATTATTGATGAAATTCATGTCCCGATATATTGGGATTGACGATACCCTCTTAAGGATGCATATAAGTTTTGATCGGGCAAAACCCTACAGGTGAATTTAATTATCTGACGGTCAAATAAGTTAAATAGAATGGCTTAAGGAATATCAAGATGCCGATTAAATTAAATTATTAGTAATTAAATTTAATTTGTGAATATCAAAAATCTTAACGTGGGGAGAAATGGTAAACATTTAATAACAAGAGCTCAATATAAGAAAATCTTGAGATTATGGGTCAGAGTGCAATTATAGTTCTTTAGTGGTGTGAACTGTAATTCAGTGTTTTATAAAAATTATAGAAACTGCTGCATGTCTTTCCATAATTGCAGAAACCTCTAGTAGGTGTCTGTGTTTCACTGGAAATTTAACTCATAATTACCTCTCAGGTCCCTACTGTAGCCCTATATATATGCGGGTAGACTGAACCAGTTTTCTGATGATTTTATCATTATTATTATGATATTATTTTTGTCTTTCAAGACTTAAATATATCGGAATTCTGCTGGTACGAGTTTTTGGAGGATAATAACCCACACTACGTTCAAGAATCGCGTAAGAAAATACAGTAGAAGATCTGACAGTAGATTTAACTCGGAATCAAATCGTAGTTGAAAACTTGATCGACAAAAGCTATTCTTTTAAATTAACTTTGGTTGCACGACTTTATTTTTGATTGTTCGACGTTAAAATTTTTATCTAGAGCCTGTTTCGGCATTTGCCTGTCCAGTTAATTTTTTACCGAAAATCGTTTAGAAAAATAATGATTTTGACAGTATTGTCTCCAATAAATTGGTATCAGAACCGTTTTATTTTTTTTTACGGTTATCGGGGTTGGGTAGATTTAGAACTGTGCTAATTTTGTTTTGTAGGCGTTTTAAATCTCAATTTTATGATCATTCTTTATTTTCATGTTTGATTGAATGCGTGGATGATGATTTAATTATTTTTTTAATTATGGGAGTTGACCGTGATAGATTAATTTTTTAGATTGATTGTGAACTCTACGGAAGTATAGGATCAATGTAAAAATTGTTGTTCTTCGATTTCTAATTTTTTTTATTTTATGTGATCAAAATAAAATAAAAAAATTATAATAAAAGAAACAAGAAGAAGCTGCGGCGGTGGCTTTTCAAAAGGTGCAAGAGCCGCCGGTTCCCATGAAGCTCCAGCGCACAAAGAACACGCCGCTGGTATCCAAAGACGCAATCTAGTGGTTTTCATGTAAAGAAGAAGAAGACAGAAAAGAAAAAAGGGACGCCAGCAAGCCCAACAGCTGAAACTGTTTTTTTGAAGAAAAAGACAGTCGCACGACGGCATTTTTTATTTTTTATTCTTGAAGCACTCCTTTAGTTTTTTTTTTTTCCAAAGAAAGAAAGAAAAAAAAAACCTGCAAAGTCCAAAATAGTGCCCAAACAAACTGTTTCGGCAACAGCAGTTTCTCACGGTGCAGACTTTGAACCAAACACAGGCACCGGTTTATTCCGAGCTAGCAGCAGCGCCGAAAATATCCATAGCAGCAGCACTGTGGCACCGGTTTTTAAGCATTAAATAGCCGATTTTTGCAAGCAAGAAGCAGCGGTTTCCAAGCAAACAATTCCTAAATAGTTTGCACACTGTGCAGCACTGTTTTCTTCAAACAGTGGAGCATTCCCTGCAGGTTCGGTGCAAGCAAGGGCTGTTTGGTTGGAATCAAAGATTTTCGGCAGTTTCCAAAAGTAGCCGCAGCAGCCGGCAGTTTCCCAAATATAACTGGATTCCAAACAGTGGCGTATAGCCGAATTTGTAGGCGCCCAAGCAATGGTTCCCAGAATGGGCAGTTTCGAAAATCTAATGAGTTTGATTGGCTGCGATTTTTCCGATCAGTTTCCTAATCAAACAAGTGCAGCGCAATTTTCGAATCAGTGGAGGCAACATGCAGTTTTCTAATTTTATTCAAATACAGGAAATTGATTCAGATTAAACCATTGAAACTTATCTTAAATAGGAGATTGAAACTCTTAAATTCGATTATAAAATTATGATATTTATATTTATATTGTATTTAATTTATTTTTTTATTAACTGCGTAGATGATAAATATTAGTTTGATTTATCATGTTAATTTAATTAATTCAAATATTCGGTTTTAATTAAAATATTTTGTAATAAAAAATAAAATTAAGTTTTTTTTTAATTAATTAATTTTAATTAAATGAAATTTTTTTAGATATTTTATTTTTTTACAAAATATCACATTTAAGATGATATTTTTTAAAATTAGATATTTTGGAAAAATGTGGGAATTAATTTTGAATTTTGAATTAATTAAATGAAAAAATATTTAATCGAAATAAATAATTATTTTTCAAAAAATATGGAACGAAAAATAAAATAAATAAATGTCTTTAATCACTACCTTAGCTGAAAAGTTAAAGAAAAAACTGTGCATTTATTAAATTTTATTTATTACGCAATTAAAAACGAAAAGATGGTTTGATAAATCAGAATTTTTGGAATCTTGTACATGGAAAGATGTTAGATTCTTTCAGATCGTGTAGCTTTAGAAATTAATAAATTTATTTTAATTAAACGAAATTTTATAACCTTAAAAAATATTTTCAAAATCTAAGTAAGAGAGAGAATTTATTCACAGATAAATCCCGCGGTCTCTATCACCAGTTTGTAAGCGATGCAATTAAACCCTGCGTGTTGGCGGTAAGATCTTCCTCCCCAACAGACAGATTAATTGTTGTATCGCCAGTACAAATCTCATTTAGACATAATTTTGGATAATTGTTAATGTGAATTACTTATCCATTTGAAAGGTTTATTGCAAAGTAATTGATTTTGAATTAGGTGATGGTTAACACTTAGTGTATATAATAGTATCATTTACATCTGAGTGACTGATATTATATACTGGACCGAAACAATGCCAGATGTTTAATTTTACTTGGCATGGTCAGTTACCTAAATAGTAAAATTAAAAGGAATTAGCATGTCTGGTCTGATGAAAAATAGTAGATGTTCACCCATCGTGGCATGCTATTATCAGGTAATTAGGTCGCTGGCGAATTAATTTTAAAATGGTAGAGGGAACCAAATTAAAATGAATTTAAAATTTTTCTCATCATAATTAACGATTTTTTAATTATGTAATTTTTAAGATTAAAATAAATTTCAACCCACTCGCTTTAATACTCAAAAAATACAAACTTACTGGACCAAATTTTGTTGACTAAAAATGTAACTTATGTATAGTTTTAACTACAAATAATATTCCTTCAATACCAGGAAATGTGTTTGTTTCTGAAAAAGATTCTTTCTCTAGGTCAAAAGGCATAAAAAAGGAAAAGGTTCAGAAACAGGGAGACACGATTTTTAGGGTAGTCAGTGGGCCACAGACTAGTGTGAAAAAGCCAAAAAGTAGATATTTTCACTGCAACCAGACCTGGCACTGAAAAAAGCCATGTCCAGTATTTCTCAGAAGGCAGAACAAACAGGGTAATTTCTATTCACTAGTTATGAAAACATGTTTAGCGGTGCTATCTACCAGTACCTGGTGTGTAGATACGGGAGCTAGTAATCATGTCTGTAATTCATTGCAGGGGTTCTAGAAAATCTGGCAACTTAGTGATGGGAAAATTTACCTACATATAGGCAATAATACAAAGGTAACAACAGTTGTAGTAGGAGATGTTACTATCAGTTTTGGTAGAGATTGGGTTTTCATATTGAGAGATTGTCTTTATGTACCACCATTAGAAGGAATTTAGTTTCCATTTCTGGATTGGCTAAAGACGGATATTTAGTTTATTTTAATAACTCTATGCTTATTAAGGATAATAAACGGGTTATCTGTTTTGATACATTGGTGGATGATTTTTATATTATTACTCCAATCTCTCTTACACTACAACTAACTGAAATGAATAACATATCTAATTTACCATATAAGAGAGAAATTCCTTCTTTAATGAACTAACTGTTTCTTTGGCACTTACGCTTAGGTCATATAAATCTAAAAAGGATAAACAGATTGGTAGCAGATGGACCTTTGAGTTCATTAGAAATGGAGGCACTTTCAGTCTGTGAATCTTGCTTAGAGGGTAAAATGACCAAGAGACCATTTTCGGTCAAGGCTATAGAGCTAAAGAACCGCTGGAGCTGGTTCATTCTGATGTATGTGGTCCTATGACAATCCAGGCTAAAGGTGGCTTTGAGTACTTCGTCAGTTTCATTGATGATTACTCTAGGTATGGATATATTTACCTGATTCATCGTAAGTCTAATGCTTTAAGAAATTCAAAGAATTCAAGGCAGAGGCGAAAAAGCGTCTAGGTAAAAGTATCAAATCACTCGATCCGACCGTAGTAGAGAATACCTCTTTGGAGAGTTTAAGAATTACTTGTCATTAGAGAGGATTACATCCCAGTTGACTGCACCTGGAACTCCACAGCAGAATGGTGTAGCAGAAAGAAGGAATAAGACTCTTATGGAGATGGTAAGGTCAATGATGAGTTATTCAAGTTTACTATATTTGTTTTGGAGACTCACTTTAGAGACAACGGCTCACATTTTGAACTTGGAACCTTTTAAGTCAGTACCTTCTACTCCCACAAAATTGTGGACCGGGCATATGCATAGTCTAAAACACATTCGAATTTGGGGGTGTCCAGCACATGTGCTGAAAGAAAACGCGGGTAAGTTGGAACCAATGACATAAGTCTATTTTTCTTTGTGGGGTATCCCAAGGGAACGAAAGGTAGTCTATTTTGTAATCCTAAGGATCAGAAGGTCATTGTTAGTACCAATGCCTGATTCTTGGAAGAGGATTATATTATGGACCATAGGCCCAATAGCAAAATTATTATGGAAGAACTGAGAGAAAATGTCAGTAGAACGAAGAGGAACCACAAGTTATTGATATTCCATTACCTCATCGTAGTGGAATAATGATTGGGACAAGTGCAAATCATGAACATGGTGCTGGTGCACATGGTTCAGATTCTGCACAACTTGTTACTGCTAGTACACAGACACATGTAGTGCCTCATCATAGTGGGAGGGTAATTCATCAACCTGATCAGTATATGTTCTTAGGAGAGTCATATGATAGGATCCTGACAGAATTAGATACCGAGTCCTATAACTACAATGAAGCACTAAAAGACAAAGATGCAGATCTTTAGCAAAGGGTTATGAATTCAGAGATAGAATCTATGTATTTCAATATGGTCTGGAAACTTGTAGAACCACTCGAAGGGATAAAACCTATTGGAAGCAAGTGAATCTATAAGAAGAAGAGAGGAGCAAACGGGAAGGTTGAAACATTCAAAGGTAGGCTTGCTGCTAAAATGTTCATTTAGGAAGAAGGGATCGACTATGAGGAAACCTTTTCGTCGGTAGCCATGCTTAAGTCTATTCGGATTCTCTTATCTTTTGTCGCACTTTTTGATTACGAAATCTGGCAAATGGACATCAAGACAGCTTTTTTTAACGAAATTCTTGACGAGTGTATCTATATGATACAACCAGACAAATTCATTACAAAGAGCCAGGAGCACATGTTGTGCAAGCTTAAGAGATCCATTTATGGACTTAAGCAGGCATCGAGGTCTTGAAACACTCGGTTTGATCAAGCTATAAAATCTTATGATTTTGATCAAAGTTCGGATGAGTACTGTGTGTACAAAAAGCAGAACGGAAGCGTGGTGATCTTTCTAGTACTTTATATAAATGATATCTTATTCATCGAAAACGATGTTGGGGCATTATCTACGGTAAAGTATGATTATCTGGACAGTTCGATATGAAAGACTTGGGAGAAGCCAGTTACATCCTTGGGATCAAGCTTGTGCGAGATCGAAAACAAAGGATGCTGGGCTTATCACAAACACAGTATATCGATGATATCCTTGCTCATTTTAGCATGCAAGATTCCAAGATAAGGTTTTTTTCCTTTTAGGGATGGAATCACTCTATCTAAAGATTAGAGTCTTATGACACCTGATGAGATAGAGAGGATGAAGGCGGTTCCTTATTCTTCAGCAGTAGAAAGCCTCATGTATACAATGCTTTGCACTAAACTCAAAATCTTCTTTGCCATTGGCATGGTTAGCAGATATCAGTCTAATCTAGTGCAGAAATATTGGACTGTGGCAAAGAATATATAATTAAGTACCTGAAAATGACTAAGAATTATATGTTGGTTTACTAGGAAGACTGTCTAGTATCTTTGGAGTACATAGACTCAGATTTTCAGTCAGACATAGAGCTTGCATCAAGAGACAACCTTGTAGATCCTTTACAAAGAGCTTACTGGCTAAAACTTTTGATAGTCATGCAAAGGGCATGGGAGTCAGATGTATAGCAGTATGATTTTGAGTATAAGTGGGAGATTGTTAGGGTTGGTATACTAAAAATCATGTTTTTAGCATTTAATTTAATTTTTAATAAAATCAGTTTTTCATTTTATGAGAATCTTTATGAGCAATGTATGTGTGTTATTTCTTTGATATGCATGGTTGTCTAATAGTCTGTATAATATTTAATCTGGTCTGTAGGGTACGACTTACACACAGAAGATCACATTTTAGGTTCTTATAGAATATCAGTTTTATGTTCACAGTTTAGATGGAAATGGGCATACTATTGGTACGACTGTAGTACATAGTTTTAATAAGCTTGTCTTGGTTACAGAGAACAGATAATAGCGTCGTCTATTGTTTCGACTCTCTGTACTAGTACACTTTGTGTGTATTGAACATGACATTTGGGATAATTAATTTTGTATTGACTATATAAGTTAATTCACACCCTAAAGTTATTATGAATAATGATTATTCTCTTAATCCTGAAATAATTATTTATTTGCATATATTTAATATTCGTTATTTTGATTCATCAGAGAGTGCAATCTTATATGGTTCTATATTTCCGGTGAGTTGGATAGCGGTATTATTTATATGCCAAATATTAATTATTGACGGAATCCACATCCCGATATATCGAGATTGATGATACCCCCTTAAGGATGCTTATAAGTTTTGACCGGGCCAAATCTTACAGGTAAATTTAATTATTTGACGGTTAAATAAGTTAAGCAGAGGGCTTAAGGAATATCAAGACACCAATTAAATTAAATTATCAGTAATTAAATTTAATTGACGAGTATCGAGAATCTTAACGTGGGGAGAAATGGTAAGCATTTAATAAGAAAAGCTCAATACAAGAAGGTCTTAAGATTATGGGTCAGAGTGCAATTATAGTTCTTTAGTGGTGTGAACTGTAATTTAGTATTTTATAAAAATTATAGAAACCGCTGCATGTCTTTCTATAATTGGAGAACCCTCTAGTAGGTGTGTGTATTCCACTAAAAATCTAACTCATAATTACTCTCCAGGTCCCACTGCAGCCTTATATATATGCGGGTAGGCTGAACCAGTTTTTTGATGATTTTATCATTATTATTATGAAATTATTTTTGTATGTCAAAACTTAAATATATCGGGGTTCTGCCGGTATGAGTTCTCGGAGGATCGTAGCCCACACTACGTTAGGGAATTGCATATGGGAATACAGTAGAAGATATGACAGAAACTTTAACTCGAAATCAAATCGTAGTTGAAGACTTGATCGACAAAAGGTATTCTGCTAAATTAACTTTGGTTGCGTGACTTTATTTTTGATCGTTTGACTACAAAATTTTTATCTAAAACCCGTTTCGGCGTTTGCCCGTTTAGTTAATTTTTTTTTATCAAAAATCGTTTACAAAAATAATGATCTTGGCAGTATTATTTCCAACAACTTGATTATAAATTAACCAATCGAATTTTGAGTTGTACCATTACGTTCCTGTACATTAGGCTCCCATACACCAGCATTCCCAATCACGGCGGCGTATAGCGGGCATTCGGCTCAAGACGTGGCATGGCTCATGGCGTAATATGGCTCAGGACTTACATGGTCCAAAGTCATTCATACCCAACACAATAATCCAAGTGGCACCATTACATTCCCGTACGTCAGCATTCCCGATCAATACGACTTATAGCAGCAGTTCGGCTCAAGACGTGTTACAGCTTAGGACATAACACGGCTCAGGACATACACAGCCCAAAGTTAATCTATCCAATACAATAATCCGAATGCAACCATTATGTTCCCATACATTAGGTTCCCATACATCAGCGTTCCCGATCACGACAGCTTATAGTGGCAGTTCGGCTCAATACGTGATACAGCTCAGGACGTAACACGGCTCAAGACATACATGACCCAAAGTTATTCATACTCAACACAACAATCGAATCCCGCCCGCATTCGGGTTTATACCATTATGTTCTCGTACATTAGGTTCCTATACATTAGCGTTCCCAAACACTGCAGCATATAACGGCAGTTCGGCTCAAGACGTGATATAGCTCAAGATGTAACAAGGCTCAGGACGTATATGGCCCACTGTTAACACTCCCATCAACTAGGATTCACTGACCAAGATATAAAGATCTGCCTTCCCCCACATCAACCATATCAAGGTATAACTTAAAAACATACAAGGGGTAACTCACAAGATGTCTATAGTGCCACAATCACAATGCTCATGGTATAACAATTTATATTCTTAAGCACAACTAATAATGACATGCGTTCTAACCATCATACATTCACAAATAAACACTAATCAACTAATCATCATATAAAACTTGGGTCTTACAACGAAGGATACTCAAATCAAACTTAGCAATCATAAGGCCAAATTCGAGTATTAAATTAAAAGGATTAGCAGTGTTTTGGGGTATCTAAACTTGGAATCAAGTTATGATTTTTAAACAACATTTCGATAAAAATATTTTTCACAATTCTTATGTTTAACACCAAGGTCAACACCTAAGGTAAAAGATGAATAAAGCATTCTAAATGAAAACGGTTCAGCACATTCCTCAAAATTTTATCGAAAATATGCCTCTGCTGGTCTCAATTTTGGGGTACCACATCAAGTCCAAATGAGCCTATTTTTGGATATGTTCTAGTTGAACATGTACCCTACAGGTTTCATGTTTAGGGCAAAGGGTAGTTATTTGGAACCATTTAGAGTTTTTAGTCATTTTATAAAATAGTTTATGTCAGCCGCCAAAACTCAGCAAATCCTATTTTGGACAAAGAGTTTAAAACGATTTTGAGAGACCATCTCGAGGCTCCTAGGTCTAATTTTTGGACAAAAGGTCGTTCCATATGTTAGCTACAATGTTCATGTATACCACTATTGGAGTAGGTCACTAGAAATAGTGGTGTTGGGCTACACAAAAATATGTGATAGAAGCGTCCTTTGAGGGCTAAAACACAACAGAGAGTTTCAAAGGGGTTTTTGACCTATCAAAATGCAATAGTTTGTTCTCATTTTTTTGGGTAGTTAGATATACTTATTTTCAACAACTCTTATGTTTTGGCCAAAGTTCAAATCCCATTGTAAACTAGGGTTTTCAGGTCAGTGGTGTTGACGGGTCGAAAAACGACATACTTTGGTAAAATTGTAATATCTCGGGTTCTACTTACTCAAATGGGTTGAAACCAACTTTGGATGAAAAATAACCAAAATACATAAATCTATACATACTTCGATCAATTTTCTACATTGAGTCAGGATACTTCAAAGATCAGGGCAGAAATATCAAAGTTCTTAAAAATCAAGTCCTTATGTGTTCAAGGCTCCTTCTTATGACATGCCAAGGTTTTGTTCCATTTCTTTTCATACTTGTGTTTTAGACATGAATATCAAGGTTCAAGCACGCTTTTAAGTCATCAAATTCAAAAATAACAACCGACAACAACATCTCGTATCATCCAAAAACACAACAGCCCCTAATTCTCAACTACGACGTGTTTTTGGTTCTTGATTTTTAAAGTGTTTAGAGAGATGAGTTGAGGGATATTTTTAGTGATATTAGACATAAGGTTTAGAAGTGTTACTTACTTATTTGAAACATCAAATGAGGGTGGATGATGGATTTAGACTTAGCTTTAGTTAAACTCCCTTGATTCCTTCTTTTTCCTCCTTTTTCCTCCTTTTTTCTCCCTCAAACTCATATGAACACTCAACAAAAATGGAGATCTGGTTTCTCCCCTCTCTTTGGCTGAAACTATGAAGTGAAGAAGTGTGACGCCCCGTCCTCCGGGCACGTTGGGACATACATAAATATAAATAAAGGAATATCCTAGCAATTTATTCATATTTATATACATTTGTTATTACATTATAAAGGAGTTTTAAACTGTTCAAAGTACTTAACTATTACAGCTTTACTAAGGAATTTAAAAAATTACACTAAGCATGAGAGAACTAAATATAAAACAAAAGCAGATGCCTCAACTCCTCAGAATGCATTAGTGGGATCCACGTGCTCTTGGAACTCACCATGTTCTTCAAACTCTTCTTCTCCCTCTAGGATAACTTCCTCAAAAAACTCCTCTTCACCTGTGGCACAACTGCCATGAGTCAAGGCCCAGAAGCAAAATACTCTAACCTTCTAAATAATCTCACGGTACAAACTTCACCACAACACATACCGTGTAACACCTAGTACAGTTTATAGTCAAGGAGATAGTCAATTTATAACAAGATAGCAAATAAGTCAATAAACATACATATATGAGATGCCGTGTATGAAATGCAGATGCCCAACCCAACATGCACCCAGATTATAATCGGAATTCCACACCGAAAATCACCAGAGTAGACTTTCATGAGTAATTGATCACCAAACCTATCTTTGCCTCATGGCGAAAGGTAAACGCTCGCCTTGGCTACATGACTCAGCTGTTTTACTCCATGGCAATGGCGTGGGGTAGCTAGTTACATTTTTATTCCAAATCCTCAAGCCAAATTATATGCGCACAAAACCCACCTTAAGAACAAGAATGCTCGTTTGGCATCAACCCAAAGTCTAAGAGATAATTAGAAAAATTCAAGAGACACTTTACATTATACAAAGTACCAAGATGAGGGATTTAGGACTGACATAATTGGCCACTTCTCCAAAATTACCACCGTAATGGGATTAGGTCCACCGAATTTGGCTCTCTCTGAAATTACCATTCAAAACATCACGGCAATGGGGTTTAGGTCTGCCATAATTGGGCTCTTCTCCAAAATTACCACCATAGTGGGATTAGGTTCGCCAAATTAGGCTCTCTCCAAAATTACCCAATTTACCTTTGTTGACACCATTTCCATAATATAACCATAACTCAAAGAGCGACGGAATCAAAGAGACATCAAAACCAAAGTACTAGCGACGAACCCATGGTGCCTAACAATATTCATGATAAACCTTTTCAAACACCGGGAACACACCCAAGGTGTATAAGCCAAAATCATTTCAAACACCGGGGACGCACCCATGGTGTATAAATCAAAATATTTTCAAACATGGCAACCAGGGACGCCCTAGACTTAGAATCAAGAAAGCCAATCTCAATATAGCCTATCCCAATGACGGTTTGCACAGATGGACTCCAATATGCCAAGATGCAAGTGACAATGTCAATGATGTATGGTATAGATCTCAAATACAACCATCTATAGCATGACATCAACTTGCATGGCAATATTCATGGTACAATATGCAAAGCATAAGGTACAAGTATGTGAAGCACAAGTTACAATTATCAAGATATGATTCAAACATGATAGCATGAGTTCTAAATCATCATACATTCACTTAAAATACTAATCAACTATTTCAAATCGAATATCATATAAAAATTCAGAACTCATAGTAAAAGGTACTCAAACATACACTTAGCAACTTTCAAAGCCAAAAATCAAGTATTAAATTAAAAAAGCCAACAAGGTTTTGGAGCATCTAGATTTGGAGTGAAGTTATAATTTTTAAACACCATTTAGATAAAAATATTTTCTACAACTCTCATGTTTAACACCAAGGCCAAAACCTAAGGCATAAGAGTGAACAAAACATCCTATGTAAAAACTGTTCAGCACTTTTCTCAAGATTTTACAAAAAATATGCTTCTATTAGTCTCGGCTTTGGGATATCATATCAAGTCCAAATGAGCCCATTTTTGAGTATGTTCTATTTTAGCATGTCCCCTACAAGTTTCATGTTTAGAGCTAATGTAGTTGTTTGGAACAAATTAGACTTTTTGGCCATTTTAGAAAATTGGTTCTGTAAGATGCCAAAACTCAACAGAGCTAGTTTTGGACAGAGAGTTTGAAACGGTTTTGGGGTATCATCCTGAGGCTTTAAGATCTGATTTTTGGTCAGAAAGTACTTAAATAGGTTATCTACAGTGTTAATGTAGACCACTTTTGGAATAGGTCACTAAAAATAGGGGTTTTGGGCTACACCAAAATATGTGATAGGCTAAAACTCAACAAAGAATTTTAAATAGGCTTTGAACTATTAAAACTCAATATTTTGTGCTCATTTTTGGTGAATAGATAGATATACATGTTATCTACAACTTTTATGTTTTGATCAAAGTTTGGATCTTACTTTAAACTAGGGTCTGTAAGCCGGTAGTGTTGATTGGTCGAAAAATGATACACTTTGGTAAAATTGAAATATCTCGAGTTCTACTTATGAAAATGAGTTGAAACCAACTTTGGCTGAACGATAACACAAAAAGATAGATCTGGACTTAAAGAACATGCTTAGAACAATTGTCTACATTGAGTTATGGCATTCCAAAGTTCAGGGAAGAAACATCTATGTTCTCAAAAATCAAGTCCCTAAGGGTCCAAGTCTTCTACTTAGGTCATGTCAAGTTTTTGTTCTGTCTCTTTGCATGCTTGTGTTTTATACATTAATATGAAGGCTCCAGAACACTTAGAAGTCATCAAACTCAAAGATAACAATATACAACAACATCTCATATCACCCATAAACGTAACAGCCCCAAATTTCTAACTACAACGCCTTTTCGATTTGATTTTGGTTCTCGATTCTTAAAGTGTTTAAAGGTATGTGTTGGGGGATATTTTGAGGGATATTAGACATAAGGTTTAGTAGTTTTACTTACTTGTTTAAGGGATCAAGGGATGGTGGTATGAAAGGCGTTAGCTTTAGAAAAACACCTCTTGATTTCTTAGCTCCCTTCTTCCTTCTTTCTTTTCTTTCTTCTCTCAACTCACTCAAACTCCTCAAGAATACTTTAGATCTGGTTTTCCCCCTCTCTTGCACAAAAATATGAAGGGGAAGGAGTGGTGTTTGGCTTAATTTATATAGAGAAGGGTTAGGGAACACAAAAATTAATTTTGAATACTTTCTGCCCTTTTTTTCCTCACACTTCACATGGGTTGATTTGATATGAATTGACATGGTGCAATTTTTGAGGCATATACATCATATATGGGGAAGAGAAATACAGATAAGGGGCTGTTTGGGGGACAAAATCCTGACCCCACATCAATCAAGGGGTTTTACATTAGTTTGTGTGCCCTTTTAGGCAAACAAAATGCATTAAAAGTTAATTTGATATATCTTTTTGGTGTCCTTTCCTACTGAGATCTATTATTTTAGTATTTTTATGATAAATATAGTATTATCATGTATTATCATAGTTTTCATAGCAATTGATTAAATAGATGTAGTATTTTAAGTCAAATTAAGCTATTTTGGCAATATATGACTTTTTGACTTATTTTATTGTGTATGAACTTCAATAATGATTTGTTTGATTTTTTGACCTATAATACTATATTATTATGTATATTACTTGTTCAACAAGTATTGGATTATCACAATACTTAATTTAATACATTTCTCATCATTTTAAGCTAAAAAGAAAGCAAAAAACTACTTTTTAGCACTCTTCCCAAGGTGGTTGGCCACTAAGGGGCATGTTATTTTATCATTTTATACTTAATTATATTTAAATATTTGATTTAGGGTATCTATGTGTCAAAATTTAGAATTTTAAAACTTTTTACTGTACTATGGGCAAAATGGTCATTTTATCCTATTTATGAGGAATTTTGATTTTTAAGTTATTATTTCATGATATTTACTTTATTTAGAATGTTGGGAGACTCTCCGGGTGCTAAGGTTTTGTTACTTGAGTTTTGGACCTTTTTGGAGTTTTTGAGCCGAACTTAAGGTTTTCGATTTGAGTTAGGATTTTGAACCTCTTCCGTGTTCTTTGACCTCGTGGACAATACTTGGGTCTGAGCAGGGTCGTTACAAGAAGAGGTTGTTTGGCTTGGTTTATATAGGGAAGGGTTAGAGAACAAGGGGGGACAAAAAATGTACTTTGAAGACCTTTTTTTCCTTCCCTTTAATTAATGAGATATGAGGTGATTAGACTTGGTGCAATATTTGAGGCTTATACATCAGATATGGAGAAGAGTAATACAGATAGGGTCAGTTTGGGGGACAAAAAGCTGATCCCCCATCAATCAATGGGCTTTTTCTTGGTTTATGTGCCCTTATTGTGGAAGAAAATTCTTTAAAAGTTAATTTAATGTATCTTTTTGGTGTATCTTTCTACTGAGATCTATTTTTTTAGTATATTTATGATTAATTTAGTATTCTCATGAATTATCATAGTTTCTATAGCAATTGATTCAGTAGATATAGTCTTTTAAGTCAAATTAAGCTATTTAGACAGTATATTGGTTTTTAACTTATTTTATTGTGTATAAAATTCAATAATAATTTTTTTTTGTTAACCTATAATACCATATTATTATGTATATTACTTGTACAACAAGTGTTGGATCATCATAATGCTTGATTTGACGCATTTCTCTTCTTTTCAAGCTAAAAAGAAAGAAAAAAACTATTTTTGGCACAACTCCCCATGTGGCCGGCCACTAAGGGGAATTTTTGTCATTTTTAATGTTATTTTATCTTTTTCTACTTAATTGTACTTAAATCCTTGATTTAGGATGGCCATGTGTCAAAATTTATATTTTTAGGACTTTTTACTGTACTATGGGCAAAATGGTCATTTTACCCTACTTATGAGAATTTTTTATTTTTAATTCATTATTCCATGAAAAGATCATAATTTAGAATGTTGGGAGACTCTCCGAGTGTTAAGGTTTTTTTGTTTGATTTTTTGACATTTTTAGAGTTTATAGATCGAACTTAGGGTTTTCAAGTTGAGTTAGAGTTTTGAACATCTTCCGTGCTCTATGGCCTCGTGGGCCATCCATCACTAACACTTAGGATTTGGGCTGGGTCTTTACATGGGTTTTTATCAACCGGGTTATTGCTACTAGGGTTCGAACCAGGTTGTTACAAACTACCCCTTAAACAAATTTTGTCTCGTACTTCATCGTGTAAAAGGTTAAGGATGGTTCACCAGCTTGGTGCCTTATTGTCTTCAGGTTGACTTTCTTATTTCGTCCCGTCCATTGATTCCCTTGTTGGTCAAGCTACATCATCCTTCCCAAACCACCTATTCCTTGTTGAAGTTGATTTTCTTGATGTTCGTAGTCTTTCTTTTGTCGATAAATATTGTAGTTTCTTTCCCTTAGTAGCGGGCATTCAAACTTTTTTTGTCCAGACTTATTGTAATTGAAACAACCTATCGGGTCCATCTGTTGTCCCCCTTGCTGTTCTTTCCAGCTAGTTTGTGAGTACGGCTTCTTAGGGACAAACACTCAATTGCTCGTTACAGGTTCTCTAGAGCTGGTGCTTCCCTTCTTTTGGTTTCAAATCTTCCTTGAGTCGGCCAGATCGGTTTTGGCGAGTAAGGCGGCCCGAACTACTTGAGTGTAGGTGGGCAGTTGCAAGCAAATCACTCTTGCCTGGATGGATGGTTCTAAACCTCACTCGATCTTCCGTGATTTTGATTCCTCATTTGGTATAATAGTTGCAGTGAAATGACTAAATTCTTCAAAGAGATTTACATACTGAGTCACGGTCATTGATCCTTATTTGAGTTCCAGAAATTCACGGATCTGCCCTTGACGAATGGGGGCTCGGAAATATTTTTCCAAAAATAGGCCTTCGAACGGGTCCCATGTCAGAGCTGCTACATCTTGGGTGTTGTTGTGTTAGGAGTGTATACTGAAAAGCCTTGCTTTTTAAGTTTTTTATTCTTGATCCCTGGCATATTAATGAGAAACATTTGAGATGTATTTGCATTCGTGGTTTCATATTTATATTTGTGATGAATGAATGCATAGTCCGTATATTCTGTCAAGTATTTGACTCGGTGCATGCTGCACGGAAGATCGGGTCATAGGTTCTAACAGATTATACAGGTAGGCTCACAATCG
>JAOTRH010484723.1:1409-15005 GCA_034768845.1 Heliamphora exappendiculata | reverse complement strand
TTTACAGTTAACCTTGGGGATGAATTGCTTTTTAGCACCGCCTTCCGTCCCCAAACCAATGGTTAATCTGAGCATATGATTTAGATTTTGGAAGACATGTTGCGGGCTTGTGTATTAGACTACCAAGGTTCGTGAGAGTATCACCTACATTTTACGTAGTTTTCATACAATAACAGTTATCAATCAAGTATTGAGATGGTGCCCTTTAAGGCTTTGTTTGGTATAACTTGTAGGTCACCAATTTGTTGGACTGATATAGGGGAGATTACCATTTTGGGTTCCGATCTAGCGTGTGAGATGACTGAAAAGATTGCCACCATTTGTTAACCTTTAGTAACTGCTCAAAGTCGTCAAAAGAGCTATGTCGATAAGAGAATGAGACATTTTGTGTTTAAGGAGGGAGACCATGTGTTCTTGAAGGTCTCGGCACGTAAGGATTTGATGAGATTTGGTCGAAGTGAAAAATTGTTGCCACGATAGATTGGACCGTTTGAGATCCTTAAGAGAATTTGAGAGGTAGCTTACCATTTTCATTTGCCTCCACAATTATCATCTGTGCATAACGTTTTTCATATTTCGATGTTGAGAAAGTATGAACTGGATCCTTCACACGTGCTTGATTGGACCGAATTAAGAGTCGATGATAAAATCTCCTATGGAGAGTGACTGGTGAAGATCGTGATATGAAAGAGAAAGTGTTTTAAGGAAAGACCATTTCCTATGTCAAAGTGTTGTACTCCACCAAGGAGTCGAGGAGACCACGTGAGAACGTAAATTAGAAGTTTATTCCAAATATACAAAAATGTTTTTGTCTTAACATGTATTCAATTTTGGGATCAAAATTCCATAATGGAAGAAGGTTGTGAAACCTGATTTCATTTTAAATTGACGTAATTAATTATTTGTGTTATATTTTTCATGTGTGGTAGTAAAATTTTAGTATGTGTACTTACATATATGTGGCCAGTGGGGCCGCTAGCTTTTTAACAAATTTTGTTGGACCCGCAAGTGTACTAGAAGGCCCGAGAAATTTAATTTGAAAATAATTTTATAATTTGGTAAATTTTCAAAAATAAAAATTTTAAATTAATATGAAGTTAAAAATGTTAATTTTGGTATGATATGAATACAATTATGTAGATTAAATACATTGTGGAGCCATGGTGGCATTTTGGGCATTCTCAAAATTAGTGGCTTGAAAAAATAAATCAAGACTTTTTGGAGAAGCTTTCCTCCCCCTTTCTTGCCCCTTTAGCCGGCCACCCCCTCTCTCTTCTCTCTCTTTTTTTTTCTCCATTATCGTTCCATTAAGATCATTCACCTTCTCCCTACATTTTGAAGATCTTCTACTTGAATTTGATCAATACACAAGAAGAAGAAAGTGTTCTACTCGACAAAGGCTTTAATTCCAATCGAGTGGATTTTCGTTTCAACGTGTTCAGGTCTTATAGGTGTGTTAAAATTTTGAGTTTTGACTCGCAGAGATGAGATTTTTTACTAATCTTGAATGCATGTAAAATATATGTGATTAATTGCTTTTTTTTTAAAAACAGTGCTTGAGATCTTCTTTTGAACTAAAACCGTAGTTGTATGGAATACATTGAGTTGAAACTTGAGTTGGATGAAAGCTAAATGTGTAATTGAATATTCCTTTATAAGAAGAATTATATGAGATTGTTTGAATTGAAAACCTTAGCCTATGTGGCGACATTAGCCTGCGTGGCAACATTTGTTTATGTGGCGATATTAGCTTGCGTGGTAATATTAATCTGTCTGGCGATATTAGTATGTGTGGCATCCTTCGCCTGTAAGGCGTCTCTTGCATCTTTTGACTTAAAGTGATTATAAGTTCAAAAAGTTTTAAGTTTAAAAATATTAGTTATAAATTTTAAAATTTATTTTTACAAATTTTATATTTAATATAGATTTTATTTGATATATTTTGACAAGTAGATTTTAAAATATATTTTTTTTTATAAAAAAAAAATATATAATAAAAGTTATAATATTTTTTAAAAAATAGATTAAATTATTTATGTAAAAAAGTAAAAATGCTAAAAGGCTCTTTTCGGTTTGCAAGCGAGTTTTTTTTTTTGGATTTTTAAAATTGAAGTCAAAAGATAAAAAATTAAATTTTAATCCTTTTATCAATCGAAGCCATTGAAGATCACAATTGACGCCGATCATTTTCCAATCTTGCATACATATTTAATTTTCAATAATAGTATAATGATTTAATTATTTTACCAAGTTAATTGATAAATGATGTTGAGTCAATTTAAAACATTAAATATAGATAAGATCACAATTGGCGCGGATTATTTGCCAATCTTGCATAGATATTTTATTTTCAATAATAGTAGAAAGATTTAATTATTTTACCAAGATAGTTTGTTAAATGATGTTGAGTCAATTTAGTAAAATAATTTAATCATTCTAATATTATTATTAAATTTTTTTTAAGAATTGCACAAAAAATTCAAAAAAATCGGTAAATTGGTCTGGACGATACGTTTTGGTTCAATTTTATATTAAAATAGTTTGGTTTTGATTTTCAATTTTTTAGAATCATCATATATGGCCAGGTCTCAAATTTTATTAAAGAAAAATTGGTTCTACTGAACTGGGTTGTTTTTTTTGTAATAGTATATGTATTTTATAATTTTAAATTTCTTATATTTTTTAAAACCACTTTAATAATTATAATCCAAACAAGTGTACTAGAAAAATAGATAAAGTTTGGGCTAGAAAATTATTATAAAATTATAATTACCGCATTCTAATTTAAAGGCATCTTTAGAAAAGAAGAATTTGAAAAAAAAAGTTAGCTCATTATCTTTGTAATTGATTACTGCTACATTAGACGAGGATCTATGGTTTATATTTAATTTTTAATTTGAGGTTTATGCTAAATTTGTTTGGATTATATATTTTTAAAAATTGTTTATTTTGAATTTTAGAAATATATAATTAGAACGGAACCAAAATCGAATCATTTTTACGAATTAATTCTGATTCGATTCTCACCTACAACCGTTTACTTTCAATTTAATTCAAATTTTGTAAACAATTACTTAGGATTCAATTCTTGAATTTAATTAGAATCTGACCAATTCAAACCATGTGTGCCCCTAATTTTTGCTCAAGAGTAGGGGGAATACTGCAACAAGTCAAGCAAGTGTGCCGAAGACTTGTGCCTGAAAAGCGATATATAGACATACCTAGAAACAGGGACTCATCCATAGCAAAATGGGCTTCAAGTCTTAGGCCGCGTTTGATGTCTCTAGTTTTCACAAAACTTTAATTTTAGGATGGATTGTGTGGCATAACAAAAGCAAAATTATTTATTTATTTCCTTAATTATCAAGAAAAATATATTTATTTGCTATTGCAAAAAAACTTAGAAGTCATTTTACTAAATGATAATAATGGACTCAACAAAAAGGTGAAGTCTCTTCTCAAAAAGTAAAAAGGGAAAAAAAAAAAACCAAAACAAGCTTAATAGCAAAAAGCAGTTAAGGTATATTAAACATTTTAGCAAAAATAAAAAAGTTATTCATAACCCAAATAATTTTAAGAGTTAATTGAGTTTTAGTCCCATTTTAAAAGTATGTAAGAATTTTAGTCTTACCAATATTTTTTTATTGGGTTTAGTTTTTTTTTTAAAAATTTCAAATTTTTGGGTCTAATATAACATTTGCCAACCAGTGATATATTTTCTCTTTAAATGTAATTGTATTAATTGAAAATTTGTCTAAAATCATGATAAAATGACAGTTGTTCTCTTTTACAGTCCTGAATGAAAAAATATGTGGGGAAGAGATCAAGGAGAATCACTTGGGATTTCATTCTCCGCCGCCGCCTCTCCTCCACCCTTCCTCCGCCGGATCCTCATCCTCTGTCGTTGTTTCTCCTCGTTCTTTGCTTCGCCGTCGCCACTTCCATATTAGTCGGCATCGGGCACATCGCGCCACCGCCTCCTCTTCTTGCCAGCATTGACCTTCTAAATTTGGACCACAAACTCATATCTCGTCGTCACTGTTGCTCCTTACCATCGCCGACTACCAGATTTTGATCACCGACTTCAGATCTCGCAGTTGTCGCTGTTTGTTAACTTTCTCTCTCTCTCTGATTTGCATGAGATTTAATCCGCCACCATCTCTCTAATACGGTGTTTCTAGTTCACCACCGCCTATGTTTCTCTTTTATCTTCACCAACAATAATGGTTTTTTGATACATATTTTCTATACGATCAGTGTGCAACTGATACAATTATCAGTTGCAAATTTTGTGTTGAATAATTTTGAAAATACTTATCTGTTGAACACTATTATAATTATCAGTTACATGTTATTACTAAATGCACACAGTTCTCCTATATTATTGATACATTTTATTAATTTAAAACTATATCATAAGAAGATATTGTAACATATACTTAATACTGATAAATGTATCAATAGCATATGCATAGTGAATTAGAGTTGAAATGTATTGGTGGTTTATGTTCTTTATAAAAACATTTCGACTAACTGTTGATAAATGTATTAGTGGCCACATTTAGTTGCGATGAGTTGAAATATATATCAAAATTAATGATTTTATGAATTTTAAAATATATCAGATTTATGTGTATAGTAAAATAGTTTTAAAAATAGAATGTTTGTATGTGTTATGATAGGTTACTCGTTTAAGAGATACGCCATCTTTGAAAAGATTTTAAATTAAGAGAGATAGAGATAGAGAGAGATAGAGAGAGAGAGATTGCTTGATTAAATGGATACTTCATATTCGAAAAAATTTTAAATCAAGAGAGATAATATCTTTAATAGGAGTATATTAGATATAATAAATTAATTTTAAACATGATATGACCTAATATATTAAAAAAAGTGCTGGTACTAAATCTAACACTACTATTAAAAAGATGACTAAATTTAAAATTTTTCTAATTTTAAAAGCCTAAAAGTTTATTTTATCACAAATAATTCATTTTTGTTAAATCTTCCACTTGTTTCATAAAAGGGGAAAAAAACCTCTTTTAAACATTTCAAACGAAGGCCTTAAATTTATAGAAGCTTTTTCCTTAAAAAGGGCAAAAAGAAGTGTGGATGAATTGTGTGGCCAATCCAATATATGAACATCTATTTAGTGACAATTTATTCAAACATGGGTTTCAACCTTTTGCTTAATTTCTTTTGATAAAAAAATTTAAATGCTTAAATATATTGCAAATCTAATATAAAATCGATCAAAAAATTATATCAAATGCAACGAGATATTTTCTCAAATAAAAAGAAAAAAACTCGTAGTACACTTGAAATATTTGCGTCTATTTGCGTCAACTCATTGAGTGAGAGCACTTGTAAATAATATCACACAATATTTTAAGAATAATGAATAACTAATGATAAAGTGTTTTTTTCTTTTTTTAAAAAAAAATTTAGTTTGTCTTTAGCAATGAATTTTAGACAAAAATTCTTCAACAAAATATAGCATAGTAAATTGAGGCAGACAATAGGTACACAAATCTCCCACAACCAAACAAACAAAAGTAAGAAGCAATATAGATCATACAATGCTAGGGATGTTAATTTAAATACGATATGTGGAGATTTGATTCTATTCAAAATGTTTTGAATGAATTTTATTCGATTAGTTAATAATTCGGGTTAGAGCGAATTTGTAAAGTAGCACCCGAAGTGGGGCTGAGCGGGTACTACTTTCTCAATATAAACTTTATCCGCATATTAGTTGTATTTATATATATATATATATAAACATATTGTTAATTTAATTTTTCTTTTACTAACCTAGTAGCTCTAAGTCCCTAATTCTCTTAATTAATTCTACATTGGATCTAATTAATT
Organism: Heliamphora exappendiculata; assembly: GCA_034768845.1. Lineage (NCBI taxonomy): Eukaryota > Viridiplantae > Streptophyta > Magnoliopsida > Ericales > Sarraceniaceae > Heliamphora > Heliamphora exappendiculata. Next base: position 9,134 of record JAOTRH010484723.1, on the reverse strand, counting down.
TTAATAATTCAATTTAATTTAATTTTTATTCTAAGTCAAGTTATTTGTGAATTTTTGGTTATCGGACTGTGCAGGGAGGGGTTAAAAAAGTGTATCTGAAGTGGGGGCCAGGGTGCGGTTGGGTGGATAATTAGTTCATCACAAAAAATCCATCCCGTAGCCATTCCTAAACAACGTTTATTTTGGACGATGGTTTAATTATTTTATTTATAGTTTTAAGAATTCTTTTTATATTACTTGATTAAATTATTATATATCTTAAATCTTTTTATCAAATTGAAAAAGTAAGATACTTTGACCAAAATAAAAAATAATTTTAAATTAAATTTAATATTATTTATTTTTTTAGTAAAAAAGCAAATTATCTTTTTGATTATTATATTTATAATATTTTGATTTTCCTTAAAAGACAATCCAAAAAAAAAAAGAAAGATTTTGGCCCTATTTGAGTACCATGGTTTATTAATTTATTTAGTTTATAAATAAATTATCTTTTTGATTATTATATTTATAATATTTTGATTTTCCTTATAAGACAATCCAAAAAAAAAGAAAGATTTTAGTTATGTTTGGATAATATAATTTATTAATTTATTTGATTTATAAGTCAATAAATAAACAATGTCGTTTGGTTTGTCAAATAAGTTAAATTTTAAATTAATAAATAAATAAATAAAAAATAAATTAATAAATTAAATAAATCAAATAAAGTGATTTATTTAAACAAATAAGTTCAAATAAATTAATTATTATTCAAATAAAATAATTTATTTATATTTTATTTTATTTATTAATAAATTAATAAATAAATAAGCACGTGACGTGACCCAATGGTCTTTTATCAATGAAGTAAAAAAATTAAAAAAAATCTCAAATGGAATGTAAATACTCTTTATATTAGTTTCATCATTGGCCTGTAACATTTTGCACACATTATCAAACCTCAATGAACAACAATATGTTTTCTTATTCATTCTCTCTCTTCACTCTCTCTCTACTCTTCTTCTCCTCCACCATCTCTGCAATCTCACCCCCCCACCAATCGCCAATCAACGTCTGGCCTAAACCACGAACCTTCTCTTGGCCTCAACCGCACACAATCCTTCTCTCCCCAAACCTCACCGTTTCATCGCCTCACCACCACCACCTTACTCCCGCGGTTAACCGTTACGTCCGCCAATTCCTCAACGAGCACCACCGCCCTTTAATCGCCCCCGCTGTCAACCTCACCCCAGCGCCGCCCCTCCAATCCCTAACCATCGCCGTCGCCGACCTCTCCGCCCCGCTCCACCACGGCGTGAACGAGTCCTACACACTCCTCATCCCGGCCGCCGGCGCCGCAGCCGCCAGTCTGACGGCGGAGACGGCATGGGGGGCGATGCGAGGGCTCGAGACCTTCTCGCAGCTCGTGTGGGGCGACCCGAGCAGAGTCGCCGCCGGAGTTTATATTTCGGATTTCCCGATCTTCGGGCACAGGGGGGTGATGTTGGATACGTCGAGAAATTTCTATGGAGTTGAGGACATACTGAGGACGATTGGGGCTATGAGTGCTAATAAGCTGAATGTGTTCCATTGGCACATCACGGACTCGCAATCGTTCCCTCTGGTGCTCCCGTCGGAGGCCGATTTGGCCGGAAAGGGATCGTACGGGACGGAAATGCAGTATTCGCCGGAGGATGTTCGGAGGGTCGTGGAGTTCGGGTTGGAACATGGGGTTAGGGTTTTGCCGGAGATTGATATGCCAGGTGAGTTGCAACACTTCTTTTTTACTCTGGAAAAATTTCAATACAAGCACTATTTTTTGTGTGTATCACATGCACTTTTTTTTTAAAATTTGAAATATCAAATCAAAAGCTTATACGGTTTTGATTATGAAATTTTATAATTAAATTTATAAATTTTTGTGATTGTTGATTTATGAATTTATCACTTTTTAACTATGAATCTGATTTAGCCTTTGTTTGACTACTGGTTTGAAGGAGGAGGGAGGAGGTTTAAAGTTAATTTTTTGACTTTTATCTTAAAATTTAAAAAGCAAAAAATTATCGTTTTTTTATCCTCAACTTTTAGCCCAGTGGTTTTTAGGATTTTTGATATTTTTTATAATAATTTTTAATTTTATTTTTTTGGTTTTTTGTTTTTTTTTTCTTACATATAAGAGTAGATTTAGAATTTTACATCCGACTTATTTTGTTTTTTTTGGTAACTTAAAAGTTACTAATTTTTTAATCAAACTAGCTTTTTTTTAATTTAAAATAACTTAGAAACAAAAAAATCAAAGTTAAAGCCAACACTTAGTTACGAATATGTATGGTAAAATTTAGGAATACTCTTTTGTCCTAACTGGATTGTATTTGGTTAAATTTGGGCCATTTAAGTTGTTTATTTTATTATTTTATATACGTATATTATTTATAAAAAAAAATTAAATTAATCGAATATTATTAAGTATTTGAACAAATTACATTTGTGTTAAAAAAAATAACGGTGTATGAACTTATCTGTTAACTTTTTTAACATTTAATTAATTTAAAGATTTTTGATTAATTTAATTTTTTGCATAGATAATTTTTATGTTTGGAATAATAAAATAAACAACTCGAATTCTCAAAATGCACCCATCTTGGGCCCAAATTAGCTCAACATTACTGGCTTAGTCTGATTAAAGATAGGAGAGAAGATTATCCCTAAAATTTATGAGGTGATCTATGTAATAGTAGGGAAGTCTGAAATGGAAAAAAGAAAATATTATTCCTGATTTTAGCAGAATGAGCAACCTATTATTATCTAACGTGCATCATGTAAGGGATTTATTTATTTATTTATTTTTGGGTAGTTAATTTGGAAAAGAGAAGACCCATAGGATTTGAACCTTAGGGGTAAGTGGAGCAAAAGCTAGCTCTGGCCAACGGAGTTGGGCCACCACTTGTGAAGGGATTTATTGTGGGAAAGAAAAAGGTAAATTTAGGCCTAGACTTTAAACACAACCTAAAATAGAAAAAACAAATGATGATGAGTAAAACCATAATGCGGTAATAGTATAAGAGAAAAGTTCAATATCTTGATAACAGAAAAAGAGAGTCTAGGATGAATTAGATAATGACAAGGTGAGCTGGGTTAAACAGCCCCGTTTGGGTAAATGGCTTATTTACTTATTTATTTATTGTGAAATAAGCAAAAACATAAATAAGTAAGTTTGGCTAATTTGGCTTTTAAGTAGTTTATTTGCTTATTGGTTTAAATAAGCAAGTACGTTTAGCTAAATTTTGCTTATTTGGCTTATTGGCTTATCCAAACGGGGCCAATGCTTATACAATAGTTATTTTGAGGTTTAAATTGATGGCTTTGCAACTCTAATCCAGATCCTTTCCATTTCCAGTTCATAGATGAAGCAAAGATTTCCATCAAAGAATCACATTAACAAATTTTTGTTTTAAATTCAAAAGCGGTTAAGAGGAATTTTTAAGACTCACAATGACATGGGACGTATAAATTATTAAATTTGGGTTCTGATGATGTGTTGAAACCTTTCTAATTGAAAGGAATGATCTAATCAAAATGCACATTTATCTGAAATGCTGTTACTTGTCAGGTCATTTTTTGCTACTGAAATTGTAAAAGACTTGTGGGTTCAGTGAAAGTTTTTAAAGGTTTTGTCCTTTTTTTTCTTTTTCCATTTTTAATAATTGGACCTTGTAAAATTTTAAAGGATGGGTTTATTTATAAAAGGGTGGTACAAAAGTTCTAGAAAGAGAATTAAATACAAAAGTTCTACAAAGAGAAAATCAAGTTCAAAAGCATTTATTTGAAGTGATCAAATCTCACTAGACTTTTATCGGCTAGGGGAAAGAAACCCAAATGGAGGAAGAAGATAATAATATAGCTATTTGATGTGAATGAAAGTTTTCTTTTTCCCTTTGTTGTCAGTTTCTTTCTTTAACGAATGCAGAAGCAACTAAAGCACCCTAAAATCTAATTTCTTATATTTGGGCCAATTGATACAATTCTTTGATTATCTTAAAGGTTATTCATTTTTTTGAAACCAATCTTGAGTTCTGTAGTTTGTTAGGATCAAACAATAACTCCTATTATTGTTTATTTTTCAGCCATAAAATTTGAACCTTAGGCTCCGTTTGTTGTAACGTAAAATATTTTAGGGTAAAATATTTTAGATATTTTTTATTGGGTTGTTTGATAAAAATAATATAAAATATCTTTTACATCACAAGACCAAAAGTGATTTAATTTGGAAAGGAGCGCAAGTCATTTTTAGTTTTTCAAGTGTTTGGCTTGTGGGTTTGACTCACTTGCTAAGTTTATGAGAAAGAGAGGCGAGTGGGTTATCCCCACATGAGGTCCACACTCGAATAACCATGTGAATGTCAATCGGGCTCACAAATTTGCTCTATATTTTTCCCACATGAGGTCCACACTTGAATAACCATGTGAATGTTAATCGGGCTCACAAAATTACTCTATATTTTTCACTCACCAAAAAATGAAACCTCAAAAAACATTTGTAGGGTATTTCGATCGTGAAGTACTATTTGTTTTTTATGGAAAATATTATCCAAGTGTCATCCAAATGTTACAAAACAAAAAGAAAAAGATTATTTTTTGCAAAATCCTTTTACATGGAAATTATTTTTTATTATAAAATATTTTACATTAAAACAAATGGAGCCTTAAAGCCCTCCATAGTAGCCCTACCTATGTTATATGGACTTTTCTAAATGTATGAAATACTCATAGGTATGTTGGACATCAGTGGCTAGACATTCACTAAGGAAGCATATTTATTAATTGACTTTTACCACCAAATAAGAACATTTATGTATAAATTTCTCTATTGCATCTTGTGAACACCATTTTACTCTAAAAAATAAAAGAATTTTATTAAGAAATTAGAATATCTTATAATGTTCTTGTGTCCTTGGACATAGTATTTTCATAAATCCGACATGTAAACACATATCCATACTCGACATCCGTACCTGATTTCACGAAACATACTAGCATCAAGTAACCACGTAGAGAAGATGCTAATTATTGGAATGTAAACATGATTTGAGCTAATTCATACACGGAGCCCAAATAAAATATCCATGCCCAAGTAATTAAAACCTTGTTTCTAGAGAATCCATATTCTAGAATATTCATTCTATAAGTCTTTTAGAATATGATTATGTAGAATAATCTAGTTTATGATGATTAGGTGGTAGATGGTAGAAAGTAGTTGAAAGTTGTAATAAATATATATCTAGAATAGTTCATGCACAAGTATAAAAAGGGATGAAGTCAAGCATTTTGTATAAGCTAAATTTGAGAAACAAGTTCAATAGAAAGAAGTCTTCCATTCATCTCTCTTGTCTCTAACCTTCTTTCCTCCTAAGTTTGATCCCCAACAAATCAAAAAACCTCATCTTCCAACAAAGTGGTATCAGAGCCAAGTTCTTGTGAAGAAGATGACTCCTCAAGTGTTTCCATCACCTCCACTTGCCAAAGATAACTATGGTCGATGGAGCATCCAAATAAAGACATATCTTGGTGGACAAAATGTGTGGGATGTTGTAGAAAAAAACCACGAAAAGTTACAAGAAGGAGCTATTCCAAAGCAACAAAGGGAGGTCAAAGAGCACTTTCAATCATTCAACAAAGTGTGGATGATGCCAACTTTGAGAAAATCGCAAGTGCAACCATCGTCAAGCAAGCGTGGGAGATCCTACAAAAATCTTTCAAAGGAGTTGGTAAGGTAATGAGAGTTTGTCTTCAAACTCTTAGATGTGAGTTTGAATCTTTACAAATGAAATCATTTGAATCAATTTCAGATTATTTTTCAAGAGTTTTGGCGGTAGTTAACCAATTTAAAAGAAATGGTGAAAGTATGAATGATATCCGGGCAATTGAAAAGATTCTCTTGTCATTAGATCTAAATTTGGCCATGTTGTTATAGCAATTGAAGAATCAAAAGATATAAATTCCATGACTGTTGATCAACTTATGGGATCATTGCAAGCCCATAAAGAGAAAATCAATAAAAGAAAGAGTCATTGGAGCAAGTTCTTTAAACAAAGCTCACTTTCAATGGAGCAAATGAAAGATTTGGCAATGAAAGAAGCCAAAGGGGACGTGGTGTGGCCGAGGAAGAGGAAGAGGAAGAGGAAGATGAAGAGAAAGGGGAGAACAACAAATTTCTAGAATGAAGAAAGAAGATCAAATTCTCAAGTAATAAGAGGATGGCGAAGAGGAAGTTACACAAATGGAAGGAAAATGTATGTCAAATCCCAAGTAAAATGTTACAATCCTAAGTAAAATGTTACAATTGTCAAGAGTTTGGCCATTATGCTTCTGAATGGCAAAATGATGCTAATCATGTTGAAGAAAAGGCTAATTTTGTTGAAACTAAAGAAGAAGAGACATAATCTACTTTGTTGTTGGCCTATAAAGGAAGTGAAAATGGAAAAAAGAATACATGGTATCTTGGTACAGGAGTAAGCAATCACGTGTGTGGGGATAAAGGCTTGCTTGCGGAGTTTGATGAATCCATAAATGGTAATGTCACTTTTGGTGACTTATCCAAAATTCCGGTGAAGGAAAAAGGTAAAATTCTAATTTGCTTGAAGAATGGAAGGCATTAATTTATTTCCAATGTTTGTTATGTCCCCAATATGAAGACTAATATTTTGTCCCCAATATTAAGACTAATATTTTGAGTATTTGGCAACTCTTAGAAAATGGCGATGATATCCACATGATAAATCCTAGTTTTTTTATAAGAGATCACAAAGGAACTTTAATTGCCCAAGTGCCATTGTTAAGCAATAAAATGTTCTTGATAAACATTAAAGTGATATTGCAAGATATTTGAAAGCATGCTACAAAGATACTACTTGGCTTTGGCATATGAGATTTGTGTATCTAAATTTTGGGGGACTAAAATTGTTGTCCAAGAAAGGAATGGTGAAATGATTGCCTTCCATTGACCACCCGGATCAATTGTGTGAAGGCTGCCTTCTTTGCAAGCATTTTAGAAAAAGCTTTCCAAGAGAGGCGACTACAAGAGCAAAAGAGCATTTAGAGCTTATTTACACCGATGTGTGTGGACCAATTGATCCTACTTCTCCTGGGAAGAACATATATTTTCTTTTCTTTATTGATGATTTTAGTAAAAAGACATGGGTTTATTTTCTAAAAGAAAAATCAGAAGTGTTCAATGCCTTTATGAAATTCAAAGCTCTTGTTGAAAAGCAAAGTGGCTGTGATATAAATGTTAATATATATTTAGCATTAAAATGTTGAGTAATAATAGTAACCTGTGGGGATGCCCACAGTATCTATTGTAAGCTCTCATTTGCTTAATAAATACATGTGTATATCTCTCAATGAGATACATGCTTTTCTATATTCTTTCTCTTTTCTAACATGATATCAGAGCCATGGAACCCTAGCTACCAAACCCTAACCTTCAGTCCCTTCAGTCACTCCAGCCACTACCAGCCACAAACCCTAGTTTCTGTGTCGCAACCCTCGTCGGACCTCCGCTGACCCTCCGACCAGTAATCCAACCACCGCTAGCCACAAACCCTAACCTTCGCGTCGCGTAGTGCCACAAACCCTAACCTTCGCGTCGCGACCAGCAACAAACCTTAGCCGCCAGCCACCACCGACCCTTCCAGGCCCCTCGCTGACCCTCGTCGGACCTCCGCCGACCCTCGCCGACCACCG